>JAOEGS010015947.1:0-105430 GCA_025447755.1 Corythornis vintsioides | reverse complement strand
GAGATGTGACCTCACCAGTGCTGAGTACAGGGGTAGAATCACTTCCCTGCTCCTACTGGTCACACCATTCCTGATACTGTTCTGATAGAGGCAACTCCTCATGGCAACCTTTTCTGTCAGTTCCTTGCAGATCTCTTACACATGTGCAAACAAAGACATTCAGAGCAATATATTCAGATGACTCTGGGGGGAGAGAGGTAATTTCAATCCACTGTCTTGCACTTCTATTCTCTCAGTGTGCCTGCAATAAGCTTCCTTTCCCAGCTCATGGGAAGGCATGTTATTTATTCCTTTACAAATGTAAGCCAATTGTAAATAAATAGCTGCTCTGGGCACCTCTTTTTTTTTTTTTTGGAGCCATCTTTAAAAACACTAATCAAAATGTAATGACAGACTGGCAGCCAGCTTCACTATCCAGACTGCTGATAACCAGCTAAGATTTCCAGCCACAAAATTAGCATCACACCCACAAACACAACTATGCTCCTGTCATTCACCCTGTCCCAACCCTTTGGAAAAAGGAAAAAAAAAAAATCCCTTAACTGCCAAAATGAGAGCTTTGTAGCATTTGAAGGTCATGAAGTTCTGGCACAGCTTAGATCAAGCCTGGAATGAGTTTTAGCATGAGACCAGCAGAAAATACCTGTCATTTATGCCATCTTCACCAGTCCTATCTCTTCTAGCAGTGGGTTTAGACCTTTCCTTACCATCAAACCTCTGCTTGATCTGCTAGAAACACCTGTATTATGTACCTCAAAGCAGCCATGACCTTGCCAGGATGACTCATTTGGCTCACTCCACATGGAAAGGGATTTCTTCCAGCCAGTCTTGCCCTCAGCAGAACGGAGAGGACATCACTACCATTTGTTTATAGTAATTGTAGGAGACACAACCTGCCAGAGCAGGCACTGGGACTCCAACACCCAGGACACCCACAGACATCCCATCCAGTTTTCCCTCCGTTAGGAAGATTGAAGGGAGCAGTTTAAATACAAGCACAGACAGAAATTGACCATGAGAATTAAATTAATTTCTCACAGCTCAGAGTATTTTGCTTTAAAAAATACCTTGCAGCATCCCAAATTAATTGCATGTCTAGTCAAATAAGACCATAATTAGCAAATCAGGACCTGATTCCTCAGTCTGTGCAATCAGTTTTACCCTGGGGTAATGCTGTTGACTGCAGATGATCTGGTATGCACAAGTGAAGGCCTGGGGTTTTAATCCTTGCTTCCAGAGATGCTATGCAGGCAGCAGTGATAACACCAGCAATACTTGCATCTCCCACCCTTAGGGCCAAATCAGAGCTCCCTGGGAACTGCTGCCATTTAGGTGTCGGAAGAATAGAGTAATTTTCTGACAATGCTGTATGTAAATCAGTATTTAAATTGTCTGTTAAACAAAATGCTGTGATCATTAGGAGCAGACTTCTTGAAGTTGAACCACCAGGTAGCTGATAGCTATCCTATTACAAACTCTAGAAGCCTCAGTAGAGATGTACTTAATAATTGTTTGGCATTAATTTGTCATGCAATAATTATCCTATTAAATCTAAATTAAACCCTCCACTCAGACACTTCATCTAAAGTGTGAACATAACAATTAAGAGAGAAGGGGGAAAGGGGGATGATTTCTGCACCATTTCCAGTGTAAGATTTCATGCTTTTGTGACTAGCAGCAACAGCAGCAGAAGGGATTTCAGGCAATGCACTGAAAAGAGAAATCATTCTGAAACACACACAAACCAGAGCCCATCTTCCTCAGTTCCATATGGTGCACAGCTTAGGACAGTATCTTGCTGCACTGTAAACTTCAATGCATTTATTTCTTTACCATAAGGACATTGTGCATTGTACTTCCTTTCTAAGGAACAGAATGGAATTAAGAAAATAAATAAACTTAGACAATGGATGAAGGCTGAGACTGCTCTCATCTATCCAGCCAAAAAAAAGCTCCAAAAACCAGGCTGATTCTTTTTTTCCCTGCAAGCTCCTCCTGTTGTCAACAGGCAGAGATCAGTCTCTCCAGAGAGAGATTCATCCCACCCACTTCAGAGCTTAGATCTGACAGCTGAAATGAGAGAAGAATGAATCCCATCCGAAAGCCAGACAGGAAGCCTGGGGAAGAGAAACACTTAAATCCAGTCCCCATGTCCTAACCTGAGATTTGAGACACAGAGCTGTTCTTCCACATAGGATAATAGAGCTTGAAGTGCTTAAAACATCATTAAGCAGCACTGCTGAGCTGAGGACAGTCTGTGGGTGTACAAGATCATTTGCTGGCCTTTTCCTGACTGATTTAATTTTGGGATGAAGAAGAATAGCTTTTTAAAACCAGGACAAGATCTCATCCACTGTCTTGCCATCGCTGAATGGATGTGCAGAGTGGCAGGACACATGGCCCCTTCAGGAGGTTTCCTTCCAAACCATTCCTGTCACAGTCCTTAGGTGGCTCTTGCAAAATGCAATTCCAAAAAGCATTCTCTTTAGGTAAAAGCCATATTTAGCACTTTTCTTCTTTAGCATAAGTTGGGGGGGGGTGTGTTTGGGGGGTTTTTAAAGATATTTTCCTTAGAGCAGTTCATCTCCTCTCGAACATCCAAAATACCAGTTGTCATACTGGGTTTAAGATGTGTGATATTCTCTCTCCCTTCCCAGGCTGCCTAAGCTGAGTGTCTGTGCCATTCTCCTAGGAGATAATTACCTCTTCACCTTTCTCTTCCTCTGCTAACTCGACTCTGCCAACTGCATTTTCCCACAGAGATCACATTACTCATCTCTAACAAAACTCTGATGATTTCTTGAATTATACTTAGCTCTCCAATCTGACACTTGTGCCTCTGCTCTTCAGCTGTACCAGTTTGTCTAATAGATGTCTTATCTAGGTCCTTAGACTATTACAGCTACAAACAACACAATCTTTTCCAACCAAAACATTTTCCCCTAAATCACCCCAAAATGTGACAGGGAGGTTCATTGTGGATTAAACTATTCACTGACTGTTTTGCTCCCACGAGCCTGTTTCCAACCACCCTATGTAGCTTGGCTTTAAAAGGTTGGTTTAAAAACTGCAGAAAGTAGATAGCAAAGGGGGGAGAAGTCTATTAAGAAGCAAGAGCAACACACTGCTCTTGTTCCTGTTATGGAAGCAAGTAACCAGCTCTGAAAAGTTTATCTGTAAAATCTGAACCCAGGTTAAAGTGGAAGGGAAACTCATCTCTTCAGAGCCAATAGAGGTTGAGAGAGCCAGCACCACCAGGGGCTGTGCAGGTAATCATAGGCAAATGTAATTCAAACCAGATGAGATCAGAGGCTCTCTGTCATGAATGGCACTCTCATGGTAGCCTGATTGGAGTTTTAGGTGAATTTAGTGCTAGTGAAAGCACAAGATGGACAGCCCAGACAAGCCTTGGGGAGGGATGTCCAGCCCAGAGCTGTCCCTGTTCTTTAGTGTGGCCAGCTTTGGAAACCAGAACCTCCTGCAGACAACTCCACACTCACCGTGTGGATCACCCAGTTCCTTGCAAGCCATGGATGACCCAGGAACAGGTCAGGATAAACCTCCTGCAACACTGTGAGAAAGGGAAATGCTGGAATCTATTACATATTCCACAACAGAGTCCGGGCATTTGTGCCTTGTTCTGTCAGGAAAGGCTTGGTCTGGGCTCCAAAACATTGCTTCATGCAGGAGTGCAAAGCAGCATTACCTCATTCCCATGACAAGAGTGCTTGGATCCATCCTAACTATCCATAAAACATTTCCTCATTTGGCCATAGACAAGGAAAAGCTACATATGGAACTGCAAAGAAGATTTCCATTTTTTCTCCAAGGCAATTTCAGAAATGAAGCAAAAGTTGGTTACAGGAGGGTTGACAATGTGGTCCCCTGAAATATCTATCATGGAGATCATTACCATGTAAGGGCTGGAGATTCATTACCTCTGCTGCCTTCATGGAGCTGGTGCCATTAATCCCTTTAACTTGAGCAAAACCACAGGGTGTGTTGCTAATGGCTTCCAGGTTGCTTTCTGGAGGGTGTGAAAACCATTTGAATATTAGTTCTCTACATTAGCACTGTTTCCACTGCAGCAGCTCCCCTCCCCAAATGATTTCGTGTCACTGTTTGTAATCCTTTTTTTTTTTTTTTTGCCTCATTTCCCATTATCACCACTGGAATCACATTGATAACATTTATTTAATCTTTTTCCACATCTCTCCTGTACATTTATTGTCACCATCTGCACATACATCTGCATTGATCATATGAGACTTCCTAACTGTGTTAGTGTGTGTGGACTTAGGAATATATTGAGTGTTTACAGGAGCCTTTCTAAAACTTGTTCCTGGCTGGCTGTGTCCCTGCTGGAGCCCTCCTGGGAGACCCAAGGAAGAACAATTGTTTTACTCTTCCTTACAACACTAACACTGCTGCCTACCCCTGTTCTTTCACAGGGCCCTGGAGATCCTTTATAGCATCCTGCACTGGCACTGCTGTGCTGTTAAAACCCTCATGAATGCAGCAATGAATTAATAACACCACTATATACCATAAACAATTGCAAAGAGAGGTAGCAGCAGCTCTCCTGCAACTCCACCATCTTCTGATGCTCAGGCAGTGGATTAAACAATATTGGTTCATCTTGCTCAGGCTGCTCAGAAGATATTTACAGGCTGACTTCCTTCCCTGACTTTTTTTTTTTCTTTTTTTTAAATTCTCTTTAATTCTTTGTTTGTGTTTTTTTTTGGTGATTTTTTTGGTTGTTGGTTTGAGTTTTTTGTTGTTTGGTTTGGTTTTCAATGGGTTTGGTTGTTTTTTTTTCGTAGGAGGCAAACTAGGGCTCAAAGCCAAATCCAAAATATCCTGGGGCTTTTCACTGCCTTATAAACAGTTAGTTATAGTCATTGATACATTGTTGGCATGTAATAAACCTTTAATGGTCAGATTGCTTGTAGAAATACATATGTATTATTGATGTATGTAACAGTTGTGCCTCAAGGCCTCTTCAAGATGAGTTCCCCTTAATTTTAAGGCTTAGGCATGTTCACATTCAACAGCCACTCAGTAACATGGAAAAACTCTGCAGTCTAAATGTAGAATCAAGAGAAACTCTGATTTGACACAGGTCCCAGTGGAAGTGGGGGGCATGCACAGGAATTAGAGCTCACCTTCCGTGGCAATTAAATGCTGTACATGCAATTTATCCACAGCTCATACTGGCAGGAGACTGAAAGGGAGAATAAGCTGGGAATGTACTGCTCAGCCATGGACAGCAAAATTCTGGATAGGACCTGCTAGAAAGCCAAAGTAATAATGCAAGAAAATCATTACTGCTACTCTCAGCTGGTGATGTTCTCCCCTTCCAGTTTCACCTCCAAAAGCCACCAAGCTCATGAGCTTCACCTTTAATCCCAAATGATTTTTCCAATGTGCCTTCTCTAAGCACCATATACCACAGGAGCAATACCATGGCCTCCCACTGCCCAGCTTTGCCTTCTCCAGCTTGGAGACTGGACAATCACTACAGCAAGACTCTGCTGTCACCACAGCCCTACCAGCAACAAGCAGGCCCTGGGATTCCCCTCATTTCTGTCCAGGGCAGTGACCTTGCACAGCCCCACCTGCTTCCAGCCTTGGGCAAACCCAACAGGCAACAGCTGGAGAGCCAAGGGCAGCAGCCAAGCTCAGTTAGAGGAATTTGGTCTTTCAGGACAGCTTCTTGACCTGTTGAGCTTGAAATAGCTAGGGATTCTCCCAGTCAGCTTGCTAAATGCTTACATCTCTATACACAGGCACAGAGGAACTTCCTTGGCAGTCTGACCTTGGGCACTAAAATAAGCAGCAACATATTTAGAGAAACTATTAATACTGAGGTTTCTGTAAATACCCACTGTACAAAAAGTGACCTCAAGAGCTCGTGTTCTAGAGAAGCCCCTGTAAAAGGTAAGCTGAAATTTTAAATGAGCATAACATGCCCAGGGGCTGGTGGATCAGGCACTATGGCTTCAATCATGTCAATGTGGTGCTGATACACACACATCACTTCTCTTTGCTCAAATGAAATTTAAGCATCACACAGCAGTCTCACATGTGGAAGACACATGCACAGCCATTCTGCTCATGCCAGGGGCAGGGGGAAGGACACAGTAAATTACTGTAGCACGCTCAGGATTTCAGTACATTGAGATCCTGTGACTTTCAGGCTGTGTAGTAACGGGTAGCTAAATTACATCAGTGTTTCTGAATTTGTACCTGTATGGGAGTTATTCTATGTGAAGGCTTAGTTTAAAATTCCTGAGGCTTTAACAAGCCTAAGAGATGTCCCCTTCCTCCAGGCATCACCACCTCCTAGAGTCACTACCAGAAATCCTTAGGTTACAGTGAGGGAGCTGCTAGAAGAAAATTACCTCCTGAAGTCACCTTCCCTCACCTTGAAGAGCTAGCAGACAGGAAAGCTCATGAAACTTGCATTTAGGAGTCATAGAGACTGAATATAGGAAATAAAGACATGGAGAACATGGCAAAATACGTTGCTGAGCTTGCATTTCAACCTTTTCTACTCAAGACACCAAATAGAAGCTGGTGAGCTACTCAAATGAACAGCAGCTCCCACCATGGCTTTGGGTCAGTTAGGGCAAAGGTGGTGTGACAAAGACAGCATATTTACACCAATATGCAAACAGCTTTGTACTAGATAAAAAACTCATGGAAAATGGTTCAGCTGAGCCAATTTAACCAAGGCTCATATTCACTAGTTTCAACAATGCCTTCAAAGCTAAAATGTGGATGCTCAGGGGATCCCACCCCCCTGTCAGGTTGCAGCTTATTCATGTTGAGATCCCTTTCCTGTAGTTAGCCCAGAGCAATCTTTTTCTCTTAAATAATCTAGCAGTTCCTTCCAATTTTCTGATTGCTAAGACTCTTGCCCATGTAGCAGCAGGAACAGCCCATAATACTGTTGTTTGAGGGATGTCACTGTCTCCAGCAGGAAGAGTGCAGAGGCATCAGAAATCCCCAGTGGTCAGGGAAATTCTTAGAAAAAAAAAATTAAATTACTTCTCTAAAACAGATATTTGCATGGAAAGTTTCAGTCCAACTCCTCCGAGAAAGGCTTGGCTAATAATGCCTGGATTGAGACATTCCTGTACAGTAAAATAGAAGCTGGGAAGGGCAAGTGTCATTAAGGTGTGCAGGAACTGGATGGGACATTGAGTAGCCTCTCCTGAAGGAGCCTGCTTCAAAGACCATGTTCCCAGGGTGCAGTGGTCATTTTTACACTATTTCTTAGTGACCTCTCTTGCTGGACAGTGAGTTCAAGACTTGAACTGCACCTTCCCATCCTCTTGTGATGGAGAAGACTCAAAGAGAAGTGTTGGTTATTTTCATTTATTTCTCTTCAACACCCCATGGAGACTTTGAGACTATTTAACTGCAGTTCTGAGCCAACAGCTGATAAAGTTTCCATTATAGATCTGTAATGATTGGGCTGAGCTGGAGGAAGAGAATTTACCTTCCTTTCACTCAGTGCTCACTGTTTCCAATTATAGCACTGCTCCCAGCTCCTCTCCTCTCTTTCATTCCTCCTAGAAACCTGAGAGTCAACTCTAGGTCAAGCATGGCTGGCAACAATAGGAACAGATGTGACCCTGCCAGGGTGGGTTTAGCAGAGGGCTTCTGGACAAATTGGACTAAAACACCTTGTCACCTCCAGAGCACATCTGTCCTCACCACCAGCCCCTCGCTGCCTCCTGATCCCCCCGCTCCACACACAGGCTCTGACCAAGCTCTCTTTTCTCCATCCAGTTAAAGCAAAAGCCACTAATAGGTACTGAAGAAAATGAGGTTTGCTCCTTGTTTCTGAAGATGTTTAAGCAACAGGCACGATAGAATTTTCTCAGCACCTTCACCTGTGTTACAAGAAGCCATAGGAGACAGTGCCAGCAACATTTGTTTTTCCAGCCCCTATTATCCTCTGCTGCCAAAATCTTCCAAGTTAAACTTCCCATGGCCCTCAGCAGCCATCATCTGTCCCCTGCAACAAGACCCTGGAATTTCTCCCTCTGCCTTTACCCTCCTTTTCTGCCAATGGGCAGATTGCAGGGAATTAACACCTCAGGCCTGTGCGTGGAGAAAGGTGTCAGTAGGGCTCGAGTGATGACAACTGAAGATGAAAAGCAGCAATTCTGCAGAAGTTTGAGAAAGCAGCGAGGTACCCCAAATGGAAATAGGACAATAGCAAGCAAGCTTCAGGTGGTCTCCAGCTCCAAAAAACTTTGTGGATTCAAAAGGTGAAGGTTTGCCTCTCTTTCCATACCTTTGGAAGAGTCATCCAATGGCAGCTGGTTATTCCTGACAGGCACATGTTAAAGAGGTGGCAAATCCACCATTACTTGACTAGGTTACTCCTAAAGCCAGCTGCTCTGCCTTGCACATCTTCATGTGTTTCTGTGAGTAATCAAAGAGCAGCGAGAATCTGTATGGATTGGGCACAATTCACCAGGAGTAAAGATGACAGTTTATGCTTAGAAGACATTTCTGTGATTGCTGCAGAAAATACACTTTTGTGAAGTTCCCTGTCTTACATTTCAGCTGAAAGCAGATACAGAGAACATCCTTAGGAAAGTCTTGTTCTTACACTGTGTCTGCCTTGCCCCAAACCAAGCAGCACTGTTGAAATCTTGCAAGGAAGCTCGTTCCCCTGAGGTTGCTAATCAGCATTTTAGACAAAAATTTGGGGAAGCTTCCAGCTAAGACTTCAAACTTTTATCTGAAGCAAACCAGACTTCCAAACTGCATTCTGTTTTGTAAGGCAATCATGAATAATAGCAGCTAAATGAGAATTATAAAGATTATTTTTTCATCTGTTTTATTAACATGAAGGTAGAATCATGCTGGTCAGATCAGCACAGTTACATCGGAGATGAATTTGGTCCATTATTCAATTAATCCTTCCATGAACTCTGGTGGTTGAGGTAATATATTATCATCTCCACTTTTCTTATTCCCATTAGAGACATTAGTTCCAAGAATGTGAACCATTTATTGTCAAGGGTCCTGATCCTCTAATAGGACGTGCTGGCAAAGACCTCAATGCCCACACCAAATTCCACTACCCTGAAAGAAAACTCATCATCCTTCATTAGAACAACTGCTACAAAGAGCCATTAAGTCCTATTGTGTCCACCCAGTTGGAAAAAAGCACTTGCAATATTCAATTTGAGCTGGCAATAAACAAAGAATCTGTTTGCATTTACTGTAACTAGGGCATGTTTAATTGACCACCCTGCTTTTGGTAACATCCCCTCATCCACACAAGGAAAACAAGCAATCCTAAGTGTCAAAACAAAAGGAGTGTCAGTAAGCAAACAATAGCTGTGCAGTCAGCACTCAACTTCCCTGCCACCAGACTAATTTTTAGGTAGTGGTAGTAATTCCCCCCTTTTAAAGAACTGGTGAAAGAGTTCTTTTTGCCATTTCATCCACCTGCATCCATATTTAAAAGCACAGTCCTGATGAAAGATAAAGAGCATCTTCAGATTGTTTCCACTTACTGTCTTTGGACTCACATTGTGGTCTCAGCTGGATTTCTTTTGGGTGTGTTAACTAGATTCCTTTTGAGTTACACTTGACTTCAATGTGTGTTCCAGGAGCATTGAAATGCTTTGGCCAGTAATGAGTATTCAGTCTGTGAGGCCAGACAAGACCTACCTAAGGGAAACCCCTTGGAATATGTACAGGGTGGACACAGAATTCCAGCAACAACTGCTTTGTTGTATGGTTCATAGCATTTGCTGATACAGAACAATTCACTGTCTTCCATCCCTGACCTACAGCTAGCTCCAGTGAAAACAATATTGCACAAACCAGCCAAGCTTGTTGCATAACTGTTAGAGTTGTTAGCAAAGACACCTGCCTGTCCTGAGCCAGAGCAATATTCTAGCTCTTTCAAGATTGGTCTCCAAACAGCTATTTGACAGCCCAGAAACCTTAACTGCAAACACAAAATTTCAGTACGAAATAATTCTGCTTGCTAGTTAAACTGCAAAAAGCAAATAATAGCAAGTAATGTAGGAATGTCATATATTTTATTCATTAGAATTGCTAACATGGAAAATGTTGCCTTCCCAATGATGAATCTTACTCATTATACTTTGAATACAGGAGAACCTATTCATAAAGTTGTGTCAAACATACAAGCACATACTATATATTAAAAGGAACATTGAAAACGGTCAATTTTGGAATATTTTTAAAAGAAGGTTTTTATATTGCCACATATATTGCACACAGATGTTCAATAGATTTTCTGAAGTATACAGCATATCAAACATATAGAACAATCTTTCCCTCCCTTTCTATGCTCCACCTTCCTTATGGGTTATAGTAGCTGGATTAATGTTCTCAGTAAAACACCCAAGGGCAGTAGATTCATGGGGTGATCACTGGAGCTTATTATGCTCAAGACTGGACAATGCTCCCTAACATTTGGAGGCCAATCAGGTATTGCAACTGGTAGCACATTGCCTCAGATAGAGCTATAATTTTTTTCATTATAATTCTTGCTGGAAACCAGCCCTCTTAACAGAATGAAAAACAAAATAATGAGCCTGTCTTTCAAATCCCTGAGAGGACCTGTTAATTTATGTTTGCTTATGGTCTAGTTTTCATGGGTCCTAAAATTTGCACAGGGCCTCAAGGTCTGCTCTGCTCCATGATTAAGTGGAGCACAAAGCCAGAAATGCTGTTGTACAGCTCCTCAGTTGCAATCTGCTTTCAAACAATAGATCACTCCACAGTGTACAAGAACAAATACATTTTCCTCCCGTCATTTACTAACTCAGACAAATGCTCCCTTATTTACTGCCATGCTACAGACCATGCAGAGCCCAGTTTCTGCAGAGGGCTGCTCACCTGGATGAAAACTGGATGCCTGATCTCATCCACAGCCTTGGCACTAGCACTCCATGGGAATTTTGACTCAGTGCTTTCATTCTTTCCACTGGGGATTCTCTTCCTCCTCACACTAACGAGGACCAGTCTTTTTCACAGTGGATTCCCCCACTGACTACTTCAAAACAAGCTATTCACTAAGTGAATATACTTCATATCTCCCCTGGAGCCAGTGACAGTTTGATTTAGAAGGTAAATGTTTATATACTTTAATTTCTGTATTTTCCCCCTCTCTATACATACACACACTTGTATATAGTTATATAGATATGTACTCCTAGAAGAGAGGTGAATCTAAAGTTCTACTTGTAATACAGCCCCACTGAAGGAAAGTATGAGGCATAAGCACATAATCTCTTAAGTAACTTACTCCTGTTATGGTTTTCTTTGTAGATAAACAATAGAAAGGCTTCAGCAAACAAGGAACTAGTCCAACATAAACCATCCAGTGATATGCATCTCATTGTGGCAACCAATGATCCTGCATCTTGGACTTGCTTTGCTAGCACAACAGTGGCTGAGGTGGCTCTGTGTACAGCAACTCTTTGGGTTCACTGCCAAAACCCATTAGCAGCTAAGAGGGCTCTTACTTTGCTGATGTAAATAACAGATGCCTGCATGCGAACATGGCAATTCCAAAATGATTTGGTTGAAGCATCAGTTTACTAACCTTTTACACCACATGAAGCCACCAGCTGTAAGACATGAATACAAAATTTGCTCTGAATTCTACAACAGTACAGCCACAGAGGAACAACTCTCACAACATGAGTAAGTGTGAAAAGCAAACCACATTAAAGAAACAGCCAACAGTAAACTAAGAAAAAAAGCTTTTTCCTTGCTCTTGTAAGAAATAATACCAGTTGGAATAAAGATCAAGTTTCCCATTTACACTTTCCATGGCTTTTTTTCTTCTTCAAATGAACAGGAAGAATCAAACCATGGAAGATGAGATACTTGAGAGTGCTTCCCATGGAGGCCTGCCATGCCACCACACTAATGTATTTCCATTTCACAGCTGCCTCTGCAGAGAGAAACATTTGCCTTTGTATGCAGCAGAATCCAAGCAGACAAAATAACTTCTTTACCAGAAACAAGCTCTTCCATAAGCAAACAAACAATCCAGGAGAGGTTTTGGTTAAAGGAAAACAAAGCAAACATGGAAGTGACAGTTGGAAATCTAGCATTTAAGCACTAATCTAGCACTGATAAGATACTGAACCATAGGATTTGTTTGGGCTTATACAAATAAGTGTATATTTCTAAAGAATAAAGCAGGCTTCCCAGAGAATAAAAAAATCCTACTTTAAGAGGCACATGTTTAACATCAAGCATAGCCCTTCTGAAGCAGAGATTACATGAGAAACAGAGACCTCTATTTCTTCCTCAGTCACATTCAATTTCTTCAAGCTATGACTATTAAAATGAAGGCTAGAGCCATCAAAGTGTCATCGAGCTGAGGAAGGAGAATGAACTGAAGCTGAAGTAAAACTACTCATTATGAACAAAAAACAGGGGCATTTATTTTAAGCAGAAAATTAATATATTTCCTACTAACCTTGTGCCAAAATCTGACTGCAGAAGGATTTCTAATTTGTCTGTTTTAGTAACCACTGGGTTTATGTTTGATCCCTACCTTATAAAATTCCTTCAGTGAAGGGACAATGGACTAGATTATGATCTGGTTTATAGCTCTGTAAATCTCAAGCAACTCTCACTATCATCTCACTGCTATAAATATTCACAGTTCATTATAAACATTTTGAGAATTGTAGTGGGATTAAGCTTTGCAGAGTACAAGATACTTTAAATATTGGAAATGTAGGTTTTGTACTTGCAAATGCCATCCACAGGGCTTACATTTGCCAATGTGAACAACACTTCCCGGTGCAGTGCAAATCCAGTTCCTTCAGGCAAGACTCAGGAGACCCAAAGAGCATCACTTAGCCCTTTGTTTCTTCTGGAAAGGACTCAAGACAGAAATCTCACAGCAGCATTGAATGAGATCACAGGTAAAGATGTTTGGTCAGTTCTGGTTAGGATTGACCTAACTAATTCTGGCAGGAAGCTGGGACATGGCCTCTGTGAGACAAGGGAAGGCAATACTTTGCTGGCATTAATCCACTGAGAATCTTGTCATCCCTGGTTCTTTCATTTCATGCATATTTCAAAATACATATTTTTTACTTGATAATTATTTAATAAGATCGGGATGGAGTAAGCAAATAATGGCTCCAGAAGGAACATTTAATTTCCAAGACTGTCCTGAGAGATGCTTCACTGAGGGGAGCCATGGCAATTACTTGCAAATTCAACGTCAGACACATCTCACTAATTCAAGAGTCAGGAAGACAATGTACATTAGCACTAGGAAGGTTGTAGTAGTGATAATCAGATAATGAACATCACAGTGGTGAATCTACAGGCAGAAATTACACAGCTGCTTGCCCGAGATTTGAAATGCAAATTGTTTTGCAGATTTACTCAATGAACTCTCAATCCTTTTTAATGCTTTGCCTTGGTCTTGTTGGGATGATTTCTCATTTACCTCATGATCTTTGGCAGATGTTTGAATTTGCCTTGGTGATGAGGATTTTGGCTGGTGGGTGTTGAATGCAGTGTACTTTCAAATAGCAGGGAATTTAAGGACAGAGAGCAGAGAAGCAGAGTTCAGCAGTCAGTGGTGTTACACCATTGGATCAGTCTTCATGAGCATAGTTCTAAACAGCTGGATATGACTACTTAGCAATGCTGTTTGTACCAGGCCCCCTGGGAGAGTTGTATGCAACTTCCAGGGTTAGTTAAGGCAAAAGTCAGAGACTGAGAAGCAAAATCATGTGCTAACATCTGTGGATTAGATTAGTCTCCGGGTTGACAATGTCATGAAAGTAATAGAGCATAGTAAAACTGCACTAATTCAGGTTTTGGGGTAAAGAATACTTAAGACTCAACAACATGAACTGAAAATGAAGACAGTCAAGCCTAGGAACAGAGAACTGTGGAACATTAACACAGGAATGGGCTGTACCACCCTCACTGTGCTTAGTACAGTACTTACTCCTGGAGTGCTCCAGTCCAAATTAGTGGTGCATAAATCTTATCTGTGCTTACTTAAATTGAGCACTTTGTCTGTGTATCTGTAATACAGTTGGGTAGTATATTCAGCAACAGTGATAGAGAATCCTCAAGTAGAAACATGCACCAAGTGATATTTCTGATCTAAAGGTTAATGCTCATTCAAATTGCTTTTATCCTTCCCTCCTGCTGGGTAGGAAAATGTTCTTCAGATTTACTGTTCCAGAATATTCTCTTTCAGGATCTCACTAATTTGCCTCCAAGATTTTCATTTCCAAGGCTGCAAGAACAAATTCCAGATATGATTGCTTGCAATCTTAAAAGCCTTTGATTTCAAAATACTAACAATGTTGATCCTAAATCTTATCACTGGACATTGGTCAAACAGCAATTGCCATTTTTCTGACAGCAGTTGTCTTGACTTCCCACCAATGTTAAGTTATGAGTCTTTCAATCATTTGCTAACAGATGGAATGATTTCCTTTTGCTGAAAACTATTTTTGGTATTATACTCTGTTCATCCCTCAACTGTGATGGGAAATCTTAAATGCTTTGAGATTAGATAGACAGATAGATAGCTGTGAAATTTTATCAGTTAATATTTGCAGAGTGCCTAGAGATTTCAAAATAAAGGAGGCATGAGAAATGCAGAGTTTTCTTGTTATGTTTCAATGCATGAATGCAAAAAGAAGAAGAGAGGGAGGGAAGAATTAAGTCAAATAGTATGGTAGGCATCCAAAAAATGATCGCTTTAATCCATGACTTCCCTGCTCTCTACCACCTCAATTGGCACTTGCAGAACTAGTTTCCATTTGTTTCCTCTGAGATTTTCCTTTAAAAACGATCTGAATGGAGCTAGGGATTTCTATAGAGCACAGGTAATTAGTGCTGGAGGACTCTGATTATCTCTTCATACCACTCCTCACCATTTGACACAATTCCACATAATAAGTCTTCCCTTGAACAAACCTAGTCTGAGACAGTATCTCCTAGGAAGCTGATTCACTGTGTGAGAAGAGCTCCAGCTTTCCATCATCTACAGACACTCATCCTTTTTCTTCCTCACCTCTCATTAATGCTTATTGGAGAGCAGAAAACCCCATATATTGCATTGACAGAGAAAATTCCCATCCCCCTACCATCTCCTGCTGGTAGGAACTGTGGGACAACCACCTGCTCATCTTATTTTTTGTTCTAATTTTCTTTCTGTGCTTGTCCTGTTTTAATTAAAAGTGAGATTAACAATCCACAAGAAAACAAGCTCAAGAAAGCTACACTGAATATACATGTGCATTTTTGTTTAATAAAAATTTAAAAGTGATGGTATTAAATAAAATTAAACAATTTTCCCTAAACAAATTGTGAGTTAAAATCAAACCCAACAGCAACAACAAACCCAGGAAAGATCATGATCAGTTAATGATGAATATTGCATTGCTTCGTTTGCCATATATCAGTTCATGCCCAAAGAGATAATTTGAAAGAGGGGGAGAACTATTAGGGGTGTTTAGGGAAATACCAACAAAGCCCAAAAAGCTAAGCTATAAGAGAGAATAACAGGCAATAGCAAAAGACCTTGAGGAACACGAGACTAATTAGAGAAGTCGGCCATGCGTTTTGTTATCACTCCATTACAATGAATGGAAATGAGGCCAGGGGTTGAACATCTCTGCTCAGGAACACCCTGGGAACAGGGGTAGGGAAAAACCTGATATGCCCTTGTATTAGTTATTTAAGTTCAGAGAATTTTAACTGATACAGAGCTGATTTCAAACAAAGACATAAAAATTAATAATCGCTAAGGTCAGAAGTTCACAAAACATTCAGAGGGGGACTGGGCAAATAAAATTCTCAGACTTTTTTTGTAACAGTTAATGGGGCAAGCAAGCTAACAAGGGAACTCATGGCAGGGAGAAAATGCCATTAAACTTCATGGATACTTGTTTAGAAACAATTTTCTTGTGCCAATAGCTAGAAATGGTGCAAGCTTCAATACTTTTATTTGTACTTAAATGAGAGGCGACTCGTCAAATATTTGCACAGAATAAACCTCAGTTCGAGGCATTTGAAAGTATGCTTTGCTTTAAATATGGTAGTAATCCCACCTCTACTCAGCTAACTGCTCAAAGTCATGCTGTGCTGAACCACATCTCATCTGTCTCTGGAGATTCCGCAATAAAAATTATTGTTTTGCATTTCGGCAGCGAACAAAGTGATTCCCGTGTACAGTTTGTTTGTACAACACTTTGTCAACCAAATGGATCTGAAGCAATTGCAGATTCTCATAAAGCAAAAACAAACAACACAAAAAAAAAACCCCACAGTCTTTCTACATGTGAATGGCAGCAGACAAACATGACAAACTGAAGCCAGCTCGACTGTCGACTCCTCCGGGAAAGACAGGCTTGTTTGCAGCAGCATCACAGGCAGCAGCCAGCCAGCTCAGCCTGCTGCTGGGATGATGATGCTAATAAACAGCTTGAAGGTGCTAAAGCAGCTGACGTGGTGCTGTTGCAAGAATCAGGCCTCATCACAAGTATCTGAGGCTAGGCTGGTGAAAATTCCTCCTGCTGCTCTTCCCAGCCATTTCTCACCACGACTGTGGCGCTCCTGCCTAGGCTTCTGATACAGGCAGCATTGTTCTTTCTGCAGACAAAGCTCCATTGTTCAATGCTTTTGAATGCTATGACAGCTAGAAGGGTGGAAGGCAACCTGCAAGTGACAGTAAATGCATTCTCTCTCTTTTTTAATATCCAGTGTGTATGTCTGTAATGTGTGTTCAGCACGATGCTCCAAGGCTGCCTCAACAGGCAGCTGGGAAAGCCAATCCACTGGCAGAGCAGCAGCAGCTTCTGCTCTTCACTCATGAGGTCTGGGGTTCCTTCCTTCTACATTTGATGAGATACAGTGGCACAGACTGACATGGGCAGGATGCAAGAAATGAAATGCTTTCTCCTGTACAACCAAAGCTGCTTCGGGTTGCCCTTCCTTTCAGTAGTTGGCTTAACAGCTCCAAAAACCACAACAGAGAAACTTTCTGTGATCCCTCAGCAGAGCTGACGTTTCTGCTTAAACTCAGTGTCCTCAGGATACAGTCAAAACAGAAGACAGATGCTGGATAAGTATCAGTGGGTGGGAAGATGGCAATATATAAGGAAGGAAAGCAGAACCTTTCCATTCCTCCTAGGCGAAAAATGCATTGCTTTCACCTTTGCAGCTGAAATCTAGACTGCCCCATGTGAAGGTGCCAGACAGTGCTAGTTTCAGCTGGCTTTGGTCTGGTTTTGGAAGCATTTTGATACTGATACTCATCTCAGCCTAGGAAATTGGACAACATCTCCTGGCTAGATAAACTGCTGCTCTTGTGCAGGTCACTAGATGATGATGAGGAATATTTAAAAAGCTCTTAACACAGACAGTGAAGCTGCAAACCTTGCTGTAGTTAATGAAGGAACACTTGCTGCTGCCCATCATTCCTTGGGATTCTGCTCACATCATCTCATCTCAGACACAAATTGCCATCAATGATTGATACCAGGAATGCCTCAAAAACCACCATGGAGTTCAGCACAAGAGGCGGGCTCTGAACAGCACCTCTAGGCTATCCTTCTGGGGTATGCCTTTAATTAATAAGATTCTATCTCAAGAATTTGTGGAGTTATTTGAAAGAAAAAAAGACCATCTTGGCTCCTAGAAACAGGACCCATTTTAAATGAGATTATTTTTTTTTATACAGTTTGGACACAGCAGAAACAAATGTCCAGAAGGGAAAAATCTTCCTAAAATGAAAAGATGGCTGCTCTCTGCTGATCCTGTGGCACCATGCATCCCAGTATTTGAGAGCAAGCTCAGAAACAGAGATTCAGCCCTGAGAAGGTGTAGCCACTACCTCTGAACCACTTGCACCCCACAGAAAAAAAAAAATAATAAAAAAATCACTCACAGATAAAGCCTTTAGCCTGAGAGGGACACAGGGAATGGGAAGCTGAGCCAGTGACACTTTTAAGTGTCTTGTTAAAATGAGAACTACAGAAAACCACAAAAATATATTAGCTGATATCTTTTGTTACAGATTTCAAGGATGGGAATAGATCAACCCACAAAAGGAGATGAGGGGACAACTCTTCTGTGTCCCAGACACTCATCTAGTACTTACAGCAGGAATTCTCAGATCTACCCACTCTTATCTATTTACAGTGGCTTGGAGCCAAAAATCCCTTCTCTTTTCAGGAAGTTTCTCTTCTGGATTTTTTTTTTCTTGTGCCTGCTCTTATCAAAACACCCCAAACAAGATTTTTTTTTTAAGTGCTGACAAACTGGAAAGTATTCAAAGAAGAGCAAGGAGAAATGAATTATGAGTGTTGGAGGAACTCACTCACAAGGAAAGATTAGAAGAACTAAATATGTCTAGCTTGGCAGAGAGATGACTAAGCAGGGGGGGAAGTGATAAATGTCTACAAATATTTGAAGGGCGTATACACTGAAGAGGCAGAGAGATTCTGCAGTGTGAGCCATACCAGGTGGTGGGATTAGGAGCAAAGGGATGGAATCAGTAAAGGGAAAAAAAAAAAAAGTTAAACCCAAAAAGCCTCACAAATCAAAAATTCCACTGAAGTCTAGATGGGGATGCAGAGGTTTTCTCTGAGGTAGAAAACTCAGTATATGAGACATATGGGAGGGCTGTGGGAGTGCTTTGATGCATGCAGAACTAAGGGAAAGAATCGTGCCTTGATGCTGGGAGGCCAAGAGGAGTCTCAGTGGACAACAGGTGTCCCACCAACACTGTCAATTAGAGAGCTTCAGACAGGAAGCAAAGGTAGTTGTTGTATCCAATTGAAATCACAGGAGCAAAATTTGTTTGGAATAATTTAATGACCCTGAACTTGGTAGAGCTACAGAACTTGATCTAACCAGATATACTCAGGCAGACAGTCTCTGGGAAGCAGAAAACTTTGGGTCTGCTAAGCATTCAAAAAGATGGTGGAAAACCTGAAAGATCAAGAGGGACAACTACAGCATCATACTGCACCATCTTAGCCCAGGTAATCATATGCCAGCTTAACTAGGAGACAGGAGAATGTAGTTCATCCTTCCACTTAGTTCCTGATGCAAAGCACACCAGTGCTCCCATTAGCACCTTGAAAAGTCAGGAACCAGATGTAGCCAATTCCTTATTCAGGAAAACAAAACACACTTTCCTCCCAATTTCAGACAGGGAGGATCCCAGCCACCAGCACAGACCCCCCCCCAGTATATCATTTCAAGCCCTCTCCAGCTCCATATCATAAAACATTTGTGAACAACCAGAAAGTTGAGGCAATCCAGAGATCACCTCAGAGGGTGCATAATTGAAGGTCATATTCTAGACCCGGTTCAGCTGGATTCCAGCCAGGACATGGAGCTCAATTGCTTTGGAGACACAAATGAACAGTGTATCCTCCTGCCGATACATGAGGGGCAGTCCTCTATTTTTGTCTTCGTGGAACAGTGTCACCAACCCCCTGTCCACAGCACTCAGCTCTTTTGCCCAAGAAGGTGGCACAGGTCCAAGACAATGCATTAAAGCCTTCCTCAAGAGATACCTCTCCAGTGTTAAACTCTCCCTCGTGCAAAGTTACGTAAGCCAGAGAAAAGCAATTCCCACCAGTTTGGATACAGGAAGCATGTCAATACTGGATGGGAAGCCACAGCCTCAGCTTGGATTTTCAGAGTGCTCCATGGCCCTAGCAGAGGGCTGAAGGGGTAAAGTCACATGCCTGGGGCAGGGAACTCTGTGTGATGCTTTATCTGCTTGGCAAGCAGAGCTAATTCTACTAACGCTGTGCTTTCGTAGGAGGAAGCAAAAAGGGGAAAGATATTTGACCCAAGTGATACTTCAAGTTGCTTATATATTCCTCTACAACTCATGGCACTAGAGGTGCAAATAGGGTAGGCAGAGGTCACAGTAGTTTTTGTGGTGGATCACAGAATTACAGATATTAGGGGTTGGAAGGGACCTAGAAGATCATCTAGTCCAACCCCCCTGCCTGAGCAGGATCACCTAGACCAAGTCACCCAGTTGCTCACATCAGCCCAACTCCACACCAGTGCTGCAAAAGACAGGACACACTTCCCTCCATCCTGGAAGGAAACTAACACACTACTAAGCATGTCCCTTCACACTTGGAACAGCAGCACTAACAGCCTCTGTACAATTACTACCCCCCTGTCAGCTGGGTAAAGCACAGGCAGGAAGGGAGAACATCTTTGAGTGACTGAGGTGGCAGATCAGAGGGCAGGTTTGCCAGGATTTCCAGTAATGTTAGCAATCCCAAAGCCAACCATTGTCTCCAGTAAGCCAACACCAGTAAGGCACTCTCAGTAACAAACTTTCCACCAGAGAGCCATCACAAGGCCCTCCCACACCAACAGAATTGGCTACCCAACAAATAGATCTTATCATCTGTAACCACCAAGTCCCTGTGCTCCTTGCTTAGGAGCCAGCCCTAAGACAGAGCACCTGCCAGGACCTTTACATGTGGAAACAAGCATGAGACATCCCAAATCAAACATAGAGGAAGAAGTGATAACAGATACACTCTTCCCTCTCCTTTTCCTAAACACACAATCCTCCTGCTAACAGAAGAGAGGAGATCTCAGTGGAACAACATGTTTTTACACAGCTCGTGCTTTCCTTTTCACTGGATGAAATGTAACAACATACCTTGGTCTGAGTGCAGCACTGGGTGAAACAGGTGTTGAGTCTGATGGATAGACAGGCTGGCTTTGGACTCATCAGGAGAGCAGCAGCTACTGTTCAAGACTCAGCTGAGCCACTTTCAGGAAAAGTGCTGGGAGTCGTGGCAAGGCAGTTGAAACGGAACAGCCAGGCTCATCTGCACAAAACAACACAGATTCCAGTATCCCAGCAGGGCTGTAGGGACTACAGTGTTGTTGTAGTTCTTTTTATTAATTAACCAGATGTTTAACTTCAGCATCCTGGCTAAAATCCAGTGTGGAGAATTACATTTCCTTTCTCTACCTACCCTTCACTCAGCAGCTTCAGCCAGAGCAGCTTTTCCCCCCCCATGCTCCTGGTGCAGGGACTGCAGAGCAGGTGCAGTGTGTCCCCCCAAAGCAAGCTGCAGGTGAGACACTGCTCTTAGCCTGCCTGACCCCAAGTCTCACAGATCCTACTGTGTAAACATAAGGCACCATTATCTGCAGCCTCCACATGGAATCACTTTACAGAATTTATTATTATTATTTGGAGCTCAAATTGAAACCCTCTGGCCATGTATGAACACTGAGCCTGCTTAGGGAATGCAGGAAGCAGCTAAAGTGGTGAAGAGACAAAGATTTATGGCAGACAGAAAAGAAATTTTCTTTTCTAGCAACAAGCTTCACATTCCTAATCTATTTCTGCTGTTCTTTGCTACTCTTTACCAAACTTCTGACAGGTCTTAGAGACTAACACTTACCATGTTGCAAGCTGTTCCTCTAAATTCTATTTTATCATAGTTTATAACCACCTGGCTAGATTCCCTGGGTGGTATTTTTCACTATATTTCTTGTAGTCCCTAAAAGTATCTGTAATGCCTCTGCCACAGCCTCCATCTTTACCAGTCCCTTTCTTCCCTCCAGCAGCATCTCAGCTGCCTTCCACTGGGCCTCCTCTTATCTCCTCCCCATTATCTCCTCCCCTTTCTGATGCCCATTCAAATCATCACATTAGTGAGACAGATTGACAATGGTTTTCACCTGTCTCCTAAACATGATTTGCTGCCTCACCCCCTCCCTTTGCTTTAATAGAACCTACTTCTGTAAGATCTTTACAAATTTATTTTTTCCCCTGATAGATTGATATTAGGTGAGGATTTAAAGGGAGATTTCTGAAAGGAGAAAAACAGCAGTGACAATGAGGAGTCCCTCCCAAATTGTCTTTCTGAAAGCTTCAAATGGCTTTGTAACAGCATTAAAGTGCATCCTGATTATTTCCAAGCTGAGTCTCAGGAAAGCCCTAAGGGTGGACAGGAGAGGGGAGAACACAGGTGACAGCAATTGAACATGAACATGTCTACAGGGATGGGGAAGTAATTTATAAAAACCTGCAGTAAGAAGGAGTGTGGCAGAAATGCTGTGGTCCCTGACTCTCTCTGTGATGCTAGAGCAGCCCTACTAATAGAATCACAAGAGGAACTCAGGGCTCCACTTCCCCACACCTCGCCCTGCTCCCAAAACCCCAACTTTCAGCTACTCCCCATGGGAGGGCTGTCTGTTGCTCTCTGGGAGCTTGTTGACCTCCCCACCCTTTGTTATGATCTTCAGCAAGATTTTGCAGCAGAAGTTTCAACCAGGACTTATCACTTTTTCTCCAAACTGTCTGACACATCTTCCCACTTTATAGTGACTTGTCCTTTCAGATCTTCCTCTCATAACATAAATGGGGCTGTACCCCTCTTCCCAAACCCAGATACCCCGGGAGAGCACGTGGGCAAGACCTGGATGGATGCCATCAGTGCTGCTCACACCCATCTCTAGAGCCAGCAGCACTTGCTTGCAGGAAGGAGTGAGACTAACACAAACCTCATGCTGTGTTCCCATGGCAACCAAAGTGTCACGTTCATCAGCGTCTCATTTCTGGAAGAAAAAGATATAGGTCCGATGAAGAAAAATCCAGGAGTCCCAAAGGGCTTTGCTGAGGCTGGGCAGATTTTTAACATCATTACTCGTGCCAGTCACCCCAGGGGCTGCTGGGAAGCGCAGCACCCAGCTCAGTGATGGCACATAGGTTTGAACAGGAGGCTGTCTCGGATTAAAATGCATCCAGTCAGATACATACAGTTCATGTCTCATCTACTTTGTGTCACTTTGAAGCTAGGGACACATGATGAAATTCCACAGCTATAGAAGTTACTAGATGTTAGTAGAACAGGTTTCAGCTTCACTCGTCCTATCTCACATTTGACACGACCTGGGGATAATGGCTGCTATCAGTTATCTTTGCTCTGTGGCACATGGTGACTTATTAAACCACAGTAATTTAATAATATGCCTGAAGTTGGAGTTGTTCTGCCTGAGGCAGCAGAGACCTTTGTGTGCATGGAGTCCCCTCCTGGACTTAGTGAGCTGCCACAATTTCAGTGCCCCATGTTTTTTTTCCGCTGATATTTGCGTCCCAGAAACCAGACCTAACTGTTCTCCAACATTTCCATTATCAGGAATCTGCATGAGCTTCTCTGCTGTGACTGCACAGTAGCAATTAAAGCATTGTCATGCAGATTTGTACACTGGGGAGCTCACCTTTCGGTTCTAAGACAAACATAATACAAAAGGGAGTCTAGAGATTCATCACTGGACACTTTTGGAGCTTTCTCGTGTTTTTTTTTGCTGGAGGCACCAGAAGATCTAAGGCTGGAGGATTCATTTCAATCACTTTTAAATCAGTTTCCCCAATTAGTAGGGTTTTTTTTACTATAGGGAAAAAAAAAAAAAAAAGAGGAACTTCTAGCCTGAAGAACAAAAAGAGGAGACTTTAAAAATGATGCTTACAAGAAGGCATCTGCCTGAAAGGGAATATCATGCCTCTGCTTGAGAGGACATCACAGAATCAGAATAATCATGGTTGGAAAGGACCTCCTAGATCACCGAGTCCAACCATACCTACAGCAACAAAAAAACCCTAAATACCTGACCACTGGGGGAAAAGCAAAACAAAATAACCAAACCAAACCAATAACAACAACAAAACATCACAAACCCCCTACATACCTGCAACTACAGCATACAGTGAAGCACTATGTCAACTCTTTTCTTAAATGCCTCCAGGGATGGTGACTCCACCTCCCTGGGCAGGCTGTTCCAGTGCCTCACCACTCTCTCCTTAAAGAATTTCTTCCTAATATCCAATCTAAACCTTCCCTGCTGCAACTTCAGCCATTCCCCTGGTTCTGTCATTAGTATTTAAGGAGAAGAGGCCTCACCTACCTCTCTACAACCTCCTTTCACGTAGTCATAGAGGGCAATGAGGTCCCCCATCAAACTAAACATGCCCAGCTCCTTCAGCATCTCCTCATATGACTTGTTCTCTCAGCCCCTCAGGAGCTTGGCAGCTCATCTGGACATGCTCCAGCTTCTCAATGTCTGCCCTATAATGAGGAGCCCAGAGCTGAACCCAGCACTCGAGGTGAGGCCTTTACAAGGACCTAGTACAAGGCACGATCCCTGCCCTGCTCCTGAGCCAGGCCAGGATCTTGTTGGCCTTCTTGGCCACCTGGACACACACTGGCTCTTATTCAGCTGGGTATCATCAGCACATCCAGGTCCTTTTCTGCTGGGCAGCCTTCCAGCCACTCATCCCCAGACCCGTAGAGATGCTGGGGGGTTGTTGTGACCAAAATGCAGGACCCGGCACTTGGCCTCAATGTCCCTCTACTGTCTCTACATCCCCACGCTGAAGCATGACTTCAGAGAGGTGCAATATTTAGATGACCCAGTATCATAAGTCAACTCAGATCAAGGGGAAATATCCCTTGACACTCAGGGATGCGTGATATCTAAAAAACTTAAAAATCCAAAACATTTGTAAAGTTGCTACTAATCTTTTATTTGGTTTGGTTTTCCCTACCTGAGCAGATTAGCTGGCCTAACTGTGCTGTGTTCCAGTTAGAGTTATACCTGTAACTGGGGCAAGCACCTTAGTTAGGAGGCTGTCTGTATCTGGAGAAACCCCATCCTCCTTAAAGACCAAAGAGAAACCTCATGCAGGCAGCCTTTTATGAGGGAGATTGAGCAGCTGCTTACAGGCATTCACACAGGCATTTATGGGAGAAGAATCTATGGATTATGGATGACAAAGGTCAAGGTCGGTGGTTCCAGGGATGTAATGAAATTTCTGGCCTTTGCATGACATCTACAAAGGACAGCCTACAGGAAAGTGCTCAGTATGCTCCAGTGTGCCCTGGT
Source organism: Corythornis vintsioides (assembly GCA_025447755.1). Classification (NCBI taxonomy): domain Eukaryota; kingdom Metazoa; phylum Chordata; class Aves; order Coraciiformes; family Alcedinidae; genus Corythornis; species Corythornis vintsioides. The sequence goes on along the minus strand of JAOEGS010015947.1, from coordinate 80,464 downwards.
CTTTGATCCAGGGGAGCTGAGCTCTCTAGATCTCCAATAGATAGAATCACCTCGCTCAGGTCACTCAGCCATTTTACACCTTTGCTCAACCTTTGGGAAGCTCTCTGTAACCAAGAGATTAACATCCCGCTCATTTCCATTGCCCAGACCACTGCTCTGAGCAGAGGAGAGAGAAACAAATTTCAAAGCTTACTGTTCCCTTTCTGGACTAACCCAAGCTTTCAACCAGCTGAGATGGTAATAGGGATGGAAATACCTGTGGGGCCATTAAGGTTCAACCTGGTATCTTGTTACTACACTCACAGGCTGGGAAACAAAACACTGCCCTCAAGGTTAGGTGATGTAAAGGATTCCATCAACCTATAAGGGCCTGAGATCACAATAAATATTGTTCTGGATATCCTTAATTAAAGACAGCAGTGTATTCATTCATTCATTCATTCATGACTTGCTGAGTGGTGTTTCTGCAGAGGGGATGAGCCATTCTGGCAAGGTAACTGCACAATTCCCTCCTCTTCCCCTCTGGAGCAGCCAGCTTGGGGTCAAGGCAGCTAATGAAGGAGATGTGATGCCTGGTTGCTTGCTCCTGTAACTGGCTGCCCATTTAGAGGCTGCCAGGTAGCTAGAGTGTGCCAGCCAGGACTTTAAAAGCATGTGCAAATTAACAAATCTCACTCTGAAAGGGCAGATACAGGAAAAAAAAAAAAAAAAAAAAGAGGGGGAAGAGCCAAAAGGAAACACTTCAAAGGCCCATAGCCTGCAGACTGTATTAATGACAACAACAAAAAAGAAGATGGTACCTTTACATTTTAATCAAAGGCAATTATTCTTTTAAAAGGTAATGTCACTCTGACATGCAGGACCAGGCCTGGCTACAGGCCCCTGCCCCAGAAGTGCTGGCATGGAGAGGGTCTCCTTTCTGCACTGTCTGTGAACAGCAGTGAAAGGACAAAAGAGCAAGCGGGTGCTTCAGGAGAAACGCTGCTGGGGAGGAGTTTGAAAGGTACAGGAAACCAAAGGAACCAGAAACATGACTGAAATCTAAATCCTAGCTTCCTCTGACTGGTGTCTGTATGAATAGTGTGTGTAGGATGTTAGCTTGAATGCCAAAGCCAGCTGAATTAGCACCACCAGGTAGGCAACCACAGGTACTAGAGCAGAGAGTGGCACCTATCTGGGTAAATTCAAGTGGAGATGTGAGGACTCTAGACTTACTTATATATACAGATATTTATGTGTGTGCAAAGCTAGACAGAGTAAGATGCTTATCTCTCCCTCCCCCAAGCAGTGAAGAAGTCCTTGTCCCCACTGCTAAGGCAGGATCAAATGCCCACCTGAAGCCAGTGGAACAAGTGGTCTTCACAAGAAGTTTGGGTGGAGGCCAAACCAAGGCTTCTGGGATCTTTGTTCCTTAGTACATCTTTGTGAAGGAAGAGAGAAAATGGTAAAATGGAGAGGAATTTGAGTATCACAAAACCTGAGTGAGGAAGATCAGAATAAGGCTGAGCGTGTCACAGGATAAAGAAATGTCCTCAGGAAACAACATGCAATAGTTTCAATTAGTAAGAAAAGAGACAGTGAAAAAAAGAAAAGGGTTTACAAAGGCTAAGCTTCAATTAAAAAAATAAACATAGAAAAATAGGAGAATAATTTATGAAGCACTCTGATTATTTACACAAAAGATGGCTTATTTAGTTGTAGTCAGAAGCTGACATTTTTCATGAGGTTTTTTTTAAGGTGGTGCCATAGGCAGCAATAGCCTGTGATTCAGCAAATGTCCCTAATGACACTAAAAGGTGAAGACCAGAAGCAATTGCACCTGGATTAAACTTGTCTGCCTACCAAAGCCTACATTTCGGGAGCAAGGCAATGAAGAGACATCTTTGGGTACAAGAGCCATAAACCAGAGGAAAAAAAAAATAAAACATTCAGGCAACCCTTAAAAACAAAACAAAACAAAACAAAACAAAAAACAAAACAAAACAAAACAAAACAAAAACACACACAAAAAAACCCAAAAAAAGAGTACATTTCTGTATGTGGTAAGATGCAGAAAACAGCTTGAAAATAAAAAAATCCCATTTTTAATACCCATTAGAAACTGTTAGCTTATTTTACTTGAACACATCCAAGACAGTATCCCACTCAAACTCTCTAAAGCAGAACAACAGGGGATATTTAACAAGTATTGTCTGCACAGGTTGTTTGGGACTTTCAAAGGCATGTAGTGATTTTTGATAACGCCTGCAGAATTCCTACACTGTGGGCACCTTCCATAAACTAAACTCTAGGATTCCTGCAATTGTAAGTAGTTCAGAAAAGCCATCTCTGTGCAAAATTCCCTTCTTCCTCCAAAAATTTTAGGGCTCTTTGAGAAGGAAGGGCCAGTCTAATACTGCATGAAATCATACAAAAATGAGCACTTTGTTCTCCCCAGAATTATACCGAGGGAAGCAGAACTTCTAGCTACAAACAGAATATTCTTTTGCACCCCAAATCCCATTTCTGCCAAATTCCCTGTGAAGGCCCTTTGAGCAATCCGGTCTAGTAGAAAGTGTCCCTGCCCAGGGCAGGGCAATTGAAAATATATGGTCTAAGGTTCCTTCCAACCCAAACCATTCTATGATTCTAGGAGTTGGTAAAATCACTTACAGGTTTGCCAAGTATCTCTTGATCACGGTGCCAATATTGGGCCTGATAATTCTAGAAGTGCTCTCTGCTTAGGCACACACAGAGAAGTGGATTCTAGAGCTGTCAAGCTGCAGAAATTACTTAAGAGTGTGGCAAAGTGTGTAGCATACAAGCCACATGGGATTTGCCCCGTGATGTCAATCTTGTTTCATTTAACTTGTAATACTTCATTAGTGACAAAACTTGGAGTACTGTGGCTGAGAACTCTGCTTGCCAGTTTTAACAGCTGGCCTCTTGACACAAACGTGGTTTCTCTGGCATCCTCAGACTATCGGGGCTACACCACCACTACCTCAGGGCTTTATACTTCTGCCAAGGTGGCTTTTTCCAGATCCCTGTAGGTGTTTAGTCAAACAGTGCCTCTGAGCCATTTCAGGTTTGCTCACAGCTAACCTCCACTGTAAAGAATTCAATGACCCTCAGGATTAAATCCCAAGTCCCTTTGTACCTGAGGACCAGGCAGGGGACAGCTCACCGTTTATAACCTGCAATTACTCTCCCACCTAACAGAAAAGACTTTATTGGCTGGTGTCTGCAATTACTGGGGCATGAGCAGTGTCAGTGCTGCCAGGGCCAGACAGGAGCCAGCAGCCCAGGGTGCCACTGCCCTGCTCTGCCTCTTGGTCCCTCTTCGATGCTCAGCCCGCCGAGCGCTTCCTATCAATGGCACGGAGTTGCCAAGCAACACTTGTGTCCCTCAGTGCGCTCTGTGGCAGCTCAGATTTTGAAGACACAGGTTTGTTGTGAAGAGCTAAATAACTTTCCCTTTCTCCTTCTACATCGTCTCTTCCTACTTGTCGAGGTGAAAAATGAATCATTGTGAATATGACAGATCAAATCCTGCATTCGGTTACTCTGGGGTAAATATTGCTGAAAATTGTCTTTGGGGAATAAATTCACTGCTCGATGCCAAGGACTGGAGCTCCGTAACTGGCACACATATCCAGAATACAGCTAATGTTCCCACATCATAAACATTAGAAGAAGCAGCTAGAACTGGTCAAATCATAGATAAAATTATTGGCAAATAATTTATTCAGCCATAGTCACGAAGGAATTAATCTTACCCATTATTCTCAAACATGACTCAACCAAATCCTGGAAATAACACAGCTAAAGCCTCTTGCTCTGAGCTGCAAACCCTAAGATTTAAATTCTTATTTAATTCCACAGCTCTTTCCCTCTTGTTATTATGTTCAACAGTGTGCTGCTGCTGTTCGTGTGCCAATGATACAAGGTTATAAGGCTTAGACAGTTCAAAATGTTCTCTCCGCATCAGTAAAGCTAAAAAGTACAAAGCAGCTCTTACAACCAAGAGCAGTCAGGCCATCTGGCATAGTGGCTTCAGTGTGCACTCCCTGCTCCGGGGCTCTTGGCAACTACCTGGGCATCAGCCACCAGAGTGTGTGCTCTGATCCCAGTTTCATCTGGGATGTAGCCCCGCGGGTCACCACCAGGGCTCCTTCTGTTCATCTCTGAAGGAGTGAGACTGGCAGAGCACAGCCTGGGGTTAGAGAGGTGGAGCAGGGCACTGGGAAGCAGAGAGCTGGAGGGGAGGCTGGCAGCTGTGTTGACTCCATAGAGGTGTGTGCACAAGGAAGAGAGTTTCAGCAAAAAGGGTTTGGATTTTCTGAAAAAAAAATACATGGATTTTCCATGATGTTGCCCCAGTTATTTAAGCAAAATAATGCCCTGGAAGTTTGACTGTGAAATACTTTCTTGGAGTGGGTTTAAAGTTAGGTGTCCTGTCTGAAATGGTTATTTAGCTTTACTGAGTAGTGAGGCAAGGAAGGATCTCAACAAAGGATCCTTTGCACATAATTAGGAGAGGATGTAGACCTTCTGGAGGGGTCTGTCTCTCATCAGAATAATTTAGACTAGATGCCTAGCTTCTAGAAGACTAATGTTTGCGGAGATAAAACCTGGACTTCATGAATAATTTCTCACCCAGTGTGCATCTACTTTACAATGATTTCATATAAACTATACTTCTATAGTTCCTTATGAAAATATAATGTCAGAAAGTATTGAAAGCTTTCCTAAAGCAATGACATATGTTACTTCTGCCTTATCCTTTAAGCCAATTAGCCAATAAAAGAAGGGAATTACATCAGCTTGACAAATCCATGTTGATTGTCTTTTACCACCTTCTTATCCTATAGCTGCTAATGACTTTTTTTTTTGTTTCATAATTTGTCAAGGTTTCTCTATAGTCACCAAGCTTAGCTGGCTGATCTAACTTTCCTGGCTCTTCCTGTTTTCCATCTTCACAAAGCAATACTCTATTTGCCCTTCTCTAGTCTGCATAACCCTCTCAATGTATGAGAAGCTCTTGAAGTCCATTCCTAAATGTTCACAGACTGCTTTCCATGAGCCACCTGCAGGGGAAATCCCTGAGGTAAGGATTCATTAATATACACTCCTTTGTTCTGGCTTATTCCCATGCCCAAATCAGTATGACTTCTGTTATATATACCTATCTAGCAGCAACTGTTCTGGTGATAAGCAGAGTTTAAAAGGCAATGATGATTCCAGCCCTCTGCATGTGCTCTCCTTCTGTGGTACTTCCATTCCTTCCAGTGTGTTCATAGGATTTCTTTTTCTTCCCTTGTTTCTAGCCACATCTAGGTCATTCTTTACCAGGACCTTTCTGGTTTCATCCAGGCACTGATACCATTCTATTCTCATTCCTAGTCATCTACTGCTGCATCCACTTTGAAAACAATGACTTTCTCATTTCAAGAAATTAATGAAGGTCTCTCACACCTTCAGTGTTTCACTTTTCCTCTGTCTCACTGCCTGAGGAGATCTTGTCATTGCACCTCTGCTCTCATCTCTAAGTCAGTGCTTGCTGGCCTGCATTCCTCTTTGCTTGACCCAACCTACCAATTCCCTGATGTTTCACAGCTAATTAATCCTTCTTCTGCTGTTCCTACTTTCTCTTTTCCATGTGTCTGGGAAGCCGATTAACTCACAGCTTGGTACATGTACTAAGGCTTTATATTCTTCCTGTTTATCCCTTCTACTCCTAGCACTTGGGCAGAAACATTTCAGATGTTTACCAGACTGCTCAATTGCTCTCCCAGGTGTCTCATTTTCACCTCTATTAAATTTCCCATTTTCCTAACTCACTAACCAGCACTGCCTGATTCTTGGAAGACCACTGAGCTGTCAAAATACCCAAAGCCTTAGTGTCGACACTATCCATGCCTTCACCTCCAGGATTTGCCTGGCCTACCCGTGCCACCTTCCACAGAGACCAAAGAAAACACAATTGGAATGGAGTTAGCAACCATCACAGTGATGGGCAGCATTTTTATTTCAGCGATGGCAGATATATGACTGAAACAGCAAATAATCCCTCCTGTTTGCCTTCTCTAAGGATATCAAATGGTGTTTTAAGTACTGCTGATTTAAGCCTCGTTGTGACCCCTTTCACTGAAAATAAATATTAATAACCCCACTTCATAGATGGGGAAATGAGAACAGAAAAGCTAAATAACTTTTTATGGAAATGCTGAGGCAAAAGCAGGAAACCCTTGGAGATCTGTGCGTGAGCTGCCAGAACATACACTGGAAACCATTCAGGAAAAGCCTTCAGTCAGGCATTTAGGAGCAAAGGGGCAAGAAAGAGAGTTGTGATTGCAATTACATCAGCTGGTGAAGAGCCAGCCCTTGGTGCCCAGAACTCAGTTAGCCAAAGGCTGTGGTAGTTTACTGGGACTGGAGTTACTGCCAGGGCATCCAGTGGTTGATTGGTTTTAGTGGTAAATTTGTCTTCTGCTCTTGCTGGTCCCTGCATGACCTACAAGCCCCTTAATCAAAGGCTAAAAAAGCCCCTGATGCCAAAGTAGCTGCTTCACCATCTTGCTGGAAATCTTGCTAGACTGATAACAGGGCATTTCTTTCTGCCTTCTCCTCTCTCACTCCCTCCTGTTTACCTCTTTCATTTCTCTCTAAAAAATCAAAATAAAAGAAGCAAAGGAAAGAAAAGTAAAATAGCCACAAACTGTTGCATTGACAATAATATGCCATGGATCTTCCTGAACCTGGCTGAGGATGTGAGTCCCTGGAGAGGAAACCTACAGCCAGAAATGATACAGGCTTAACCATCATGAAAAGCACTCACAAAACAGAGCTGCACACACAATGCAGTGCTGAGGATACAGACTTGGCTGCCGTTTATGGAGTGGGGAATACAGTGACAGATTTATTCTACAGTAGAGAGGGTTGTTGCTTGGTAGTGCTAATACTGACACATTATCTGGGGACGGAAGAGGAGGCACAAATAAGAACAATTCTCCCATTTCTCTGCCTGTGTCTCCCCCAAGTGCCCCCTACTCCTACTCCTGACTGCTCTCTTCATCCCTCTCCCTGCACCGTGCCCTCCCTTTCCTCTCCTCTGATTTATTTCTTCTTTCTTTAGCCTTCTCCTTCATGTTTTCCCAATGAGATTACACGTACAGAGTTTATAGCTCTCCAAGCTTTTACATATTATCTCCAGCTGGAGCCTTGTGTCCAACCCGCTGCCTGAAAAACCATACGGTTTTCAAACCCAGGGTTAAATCATGCTCTCTGTAAAACAGGTGTAAACATTTCCAGGCCATGGGACAGGACAGGCTGATAACTACTTGCAAGGAGAGACTCTTAAAGTCATAAAGTACAGATTAGAGGGGAATGGCCTAAGGAACCATCACCTTGTGTCACTGAAGTGGAAATACTGACAGCAACTGCCACCAACCACCACACTCCAGCACAGAATAACTGCAGCTGGTAATAGCTGAAATCTGTATAGAGCTAACACCTGGGTAGTTTTACATCTCTATTTCTTCCCCTCCTTTCCCCCAAAACACACACCTACTTTCACTCTGTTTCACCTACTGTATTTGCCATGAGGAATCAAAGTCTTGTTTACACCTCACATCAGAACTGAGGCTGGGAGCTGAGGATGAAAAACTTGGTCAGGAGCACATAAGAGATTTGTGGCAGAGCAAGAAATACAATCCAAGTGTCTCAAACTGCCTGCCAAAATGTCACCCACTCATGTTTTGTGTCTCTAAGCGATGGACAGGGACAACGGATCTTGTCCACAGACAGCTAAGGCAGGAGATAGCACTATCATCTGCATCTCTGCTCTTTGGCAGGAGAGGAACTGCAGCAGAGAAGAGGGGCTGCTGTCTGTTCCCCTCCCTAATCTGCTTCCCGCTTGCTTCAAAAGCAACCCAGTGCAGGGTTGTTTATTATTATTATCACAGTTATTTTCCAGAGTGCTGTAAAACCAGGGGATAGAGCACTCTGACAGCCTCATAACAAACAGCAGATAAAACTAATTAGATTTTGTTCTTCCTTTAGTTTGCTGACTTGATTCTTTATATTTATATTGTTTAATTTTTTATTTTTAGCCCAGAGGTTCACACACACACACACACACACACACACACACACACACACATGTATTTCACTAGACACTGGCAAGGCATCCTCTGGGTAGTCTCTGATAGGAAAGAGCTGCTGTGGCGAGGCTGGCCTGAGAGCCAGCAAGAAGCTGAGACAGAGGGTGCAGTGTGAGTGCTGCTCAGCCCTGCATCTTCTACCCATGTCATGTAAGCCAATGGGGGGGAGAAAGGAGAGTGGAGCTATTCACAGACACTAAGAAAGTCAGTGAGACAAAAGGCATCAGTACAAACAGTTAATGCAGCTGGCAGGAGCCCAGAACTGCTTTAGCAGTGAGGACCAGGCGAGAGGCTCTAGGACACCCTCTCTTCTGGCCATTATGGAAATATTTGGCTTGTGGCTCAACCCGACAGACTTGCTGACTCCGGAGGAATGGCAACTGTGGGGAGCAGGGCAACTACCCTCTCCTCTGCTGTTTCCAAATTCTTTGGGATTAGCCAGTGACAGCAAGGAGAGGCAGTGGCCTCGGCGCTCAGCACTCAGAGGGCTGAAGTGAGGTGACGTGCCTCAGCCCGGGGGACAAGGGCTCCATTCACTGGGGAAACCAGAATTACCAAACCAGAATTACAAGTGTGCAAGAATAAACAAGGCTGGAGTTAATCTAAAGTTGTTTTACACTCTGTTTTATTAAAGTCAATGCACTTCCGTTCCTCTGTGCAGAGCCTAGTTCTGCTTAATTACCATGACTCAGGGAGAATTTTAATGGCGTGGAGAGAGCAGCGCACAATGGAGGCCCTCTCCTGACCTCTAGAGGTCTGTCAACAGAAGAAGAACATCCGCTCTCCATAGAATTTCCTGGAAGAAATGAGGCAGCCCACAAAGCTGCTTCTGCTGGAGGTTTCCAGGTGCCATTCCCGACTGGTTGGTCACCCAACAACTCTCGCTGCACTCTCTCTACTCCCACCTCCTCAGCAGCAGGCTGAGCACCCTTGGGCTTGGGGGTTTGCTTGGCCATTGGCTTTTCCAGTGTCCTTACACTTGCTGACACAAGCACAGACACGGGAAGATGCCAGGGTGATGGCTTGGCCAGGCTTCTCATATCCACAGCAGCATCTCTGCAGGTGTGGGTGATGTGCATGAACACTCTGCTGCCAGCTTGGCTGCTGCACTTGGATCCCAGACACTGAAAACTCCCCGAGGGCCATTGCCACCTCCCTACCACCTGCAGCTCCTAGCACAAGCCTGGTACTGCTCATACACACTTGGCTCCAAGCATGCCTGGAAGCTACAGCTCTGCTTTTATTATATTAGGACAACTCTCCCGCGGTCTATTAATTCAATGAATCACAACTAGGGCAGAGTTTTCCCACTGAACTGAATTATCCCTAGCTTAAGAAATTCATAATCAAACAGCTAGAAAGCTGAGACTGGCCTACAGTATTTATAGCCAAAATAATGGTGTCTCATTAAGAAAAATGCTGATTTAAGAAATTTTTTTTTTCCCTTTGCAACGAGACGTACCATTGTCAAGGCTCAGTAAGCATCCTTCAGTTATTGTTGTGGCAGGGTGTTGGTACAGAACACAGCGTGGGAGACAGAGGCAGCTGGGGATATATATATGCACATCTACAGACACCTATATATACAACAGAATTTCTGCCCTGTGTCCTGACAATGTGCTGAATGCTGAAGATCTTGCAGCATGGCCTGTGCATGCTGCATTCTGGACCTAGCATGATGTGAGCTTTTTGTCCTGCACACAAATGTTGAATTTTGAAGTTCACTGTGCACATATATAGTTTTTTTACTAACAAGGTTTGAAGCACTGTTATACAAACTATTATAATGGGAACAGCTGTTTTACCTCTTTTGTGTCCATTCCTGTGAGCCAACCTTTTATGAAATTTCAGTAGTGTGTACAACAAGCTGCACACTAAGGCAGGCTGAACATGACATCTATACAGAGGCACACACCATACCTAATGAATTAGATCAGTCTAAGAAACTCAGCTTTTAAGGACCCAAGCTGCCTGTCTTTTAAGCAGCATCATAAAGCAAGAGCTAGAGACACAGAGAACTCTTATGTGCTGATGAAGACTTTGAAACAACTGGATACTGAAAACCCAGGACAGATAGAAATTGTGTCTCCAAAAAGCAAGCATCTGATGGAAAGTAAGTCTAAGCAGCCTGAGGAAAAATGTTCAGAGATGCATCAGAGAAAACCTCATTCTGCACCAGGAATTGTCTCCACAAACAACATAAAGATGAGAATATGTTATGGTGCTTTTAGTCATGCATCAATATTAATCATCATCAACATCACTGGTAATGGAGGCTACAGGTTGTAATGCTACAACACATTATACATCCATCCTTCTCTTTGAGCCTCATAAAGTAGGGACAGCTTTGGGAGCCTCTTGCATCATGAAATTCACTCCATCTGGGCTCAAGGCCATTGTCCATTTGCAGCAGTAGAATCTAAGACACATGAAAAGTTCAGGCCACATGTGAGATGCAGTGATGTCATTTCACGCTTTATGATGTCAGGCATACCCATGGGTTCTCAGGCTGTACTCGATTCTCAGGAATTGGGCTCTATGTTTGCAGGCAATTTTAGGAGAAATCTATATTTGTTTTCATTTAGGGATCAAAGGAGAAGTTCTGACTCCTTTATAGGAGCCAGTGATAGAACATGTCTTGTGTATAACTCACCAGAAACATGTTCTACTGTATTTCTGTCTGGCATAATGGGGCTGTGTTCCATGAACCAGATCTCCTTAGTGGTGTCACAATAAAACTAGCAAAGAATCATCAATCACTGGACTGATACTTAAGCTAAATTCATGCTTTGATATTGCCACCATCATTGATCTATAGACAGAATACTGGGGGACTCTTGGCTACATCAAGAGAACATGTATTTCTCTCTAAAATGCCCCAAATCCCTCTCAGTCCCAATAGCAGTAAATAGTAGCTCTAGTTCCCTGGGATGAACTGGTTTTTCTGTATACTCTCAGCTGGAAGGATGTCTCACAGAGAAAATGTAATTTCACAGCATCTGTGAAACAAATTCTACACTCAGGCCCCTCAGTTCAAGCACAAAGTGACTCAACTGAGATTATGCTGGACAAGTTCATTCCAGTGCAGCAAAGAGGTGAATTTAACCCAGGTTTCCAGAGGACCACTCTGTATTGTGCTGTCCTTATTATGGCACATCAGATTTCCCAAACTATTGCTGAGACATGACCAGCTCAAAAGCACTCACAGCCTGACCCAACCTGTTGAACACACTGTAAAAATTGTGATCAGACAGATATCAGACATGTGCTCTACAGCTCAAGAGGAACGAATGGCAATGGAGAGCTCTGGCCAAAAGCACTGGCAACTGTCACTCTTCCAGGCAAAGGCTGCTTCTCATAATAAGAGCTGAAACTAGGAAAAGGATCATCATCTCTGGTTCCTTGGTCTCAGAACCTCATTCCTCAGATTAATCTGTACAAATCCACATACTAGAGGCAGCTGTGAAACAGGATTATGTTTAGGAATGGATGATGTTCTCACGTAGTATTATCTAGTCACTGGCCCTTCCTTGTGTGGCAAGTCATTCTCAATACACATATTTATACAAATTGCACAAACATATGGTCAATTTTCTATTCAGAACTGGAGCAACACATCTGGGAAGGATGCTGAAGCTGGCAAACTGGCAAACATGAGCAGTAACCCAGTTCCTCATTGCTCTGCAAGTCAAAGCCCTGTTCACACAGGGCTGCTCTCGAAGCCACTGTACACCCCAAGTGCTGCTGAGTGCAGAGGGAGAGCTGTGCTGTTGGATACTGGTTGGCTGGAAATGTAGAGCCCCCTGAGAGCATTGGAGCTGCATGATTGTCCCATGGTCGCTCCCTCATCTTCTGTCTCCCCTTCCACCCATGAGAGGCTTTCTTGGATCTCTTGGTCTAGTTCTGAGAAGTCCTCTTCACTATCAGAGCAACTGTCAGTATTATAATCGATTTCTTCCACACAAGGAGGTTCATCATCAGTCTCCAGGCTGCTGTTGCTGCAGCGTCTGCAGAGAAATCACAAGAGAGACTGGACGTCATCAAAGGAGGGTTGGCTTCTGGGGGTAAAAGCAAGCAACAGGGAACTGCATTTCCCAGTTCACTCATGGCTCTGCTAAGAAGGCAGGAGGTGGCACTAAGCATCCTGTAAGTCTTTGTTTCACCATCTGTAAAATGAAGACTGATACTTACCTACGTCACAGGAGGAACACCTTGTTATTGTTACCACTATTACTGCTCTTATACAGCAACAGACTGCTTTATATACAGACACCACCTTGAGGCACCTACAAGGTTACAGAAGTTGAAATACAGTAGAGGAGGAGACATTTAGTTTCCAGCTGGTTTAATCATCATCCACCTCACTGTAGTTCCACATTTAGTGTAAGACCTAATTAATCCAGGTGCTTGAAATGCTTTGGCATCTTCTCCTCCTGTTTTGTGCAAGCTCAGAATACTGCTAACAAGTGGCAATGCAAACAAATAATGGAGACTCTCAGGTCTTCGAGCTCACTGGCTCCAAGGAGGGCAGAAATACCCAGGAGTGGCTGGAAGAGTAGGAAAAGGCTTTGACAGCAGGACCTCCTGAGGAAGGGCCAATTTCAGAGGCAAGTTTGCATGGCTCAGGTGAGACTCTAAATGGATGTCACAGCTACATCATCTGGCTCTCAGCAAACTTGTAGCCTCCTGCCACTTATAGGAATGGTCCAGGGCTTTCTTGACATGTCCACTTTCAATATATGTTGTATCAGGTTGCCTAATACAATATTTATAGCAGAACAACCACCAGATGAGATGACTCTGGAGGACAAGGTCTTTCTCCTACCTATCTGCCTAGTTCCCATTTGGCCCTTTGCCCAGGAGGGCAGCTGGATAATTTTTTGAGATCAGAAAGAAATCTGTGGTTTCAATGCAGTCTGGGTCAGAGTCTGGATGAATCCAGAGGACAGATACTGTGGTTTTCACCTCCAGGTCATTGTTTTCAATCAGACTCAAAGCAGGGGAATGTATTGCTTTGGGGAACTGGGAAAGGAATAATAATCTTCCACCTCTGGGCTAGAGTTTCTAATTTGTCCCAAGTTGGGAAGAATGAATGGCTTGGCAGATGGAGCATACACAGCTTTAATGTGTGGTCTGCTCATTTACATGTCAGTAAACGGAATAATTTTCCAGCTCTCAGCTGTTTCACAGCAATGCCAGCATCTGAGGTTTGAGAACATACCAAAGGTGTAAAGTATTGCTTTTGGATGCATTGATCCCTTCTCTCTTACACACTCCAAAAAAGGCGTAAGTTTTTCCTAGCTTTGAGACTGCAGATCTTAACTGTATAAAGACTACTCTGAAAGCAGAAACAAGCAGTGTCAACCCACTTCTCCTTCTCTGGCTGATCTCTGGCTTAGTTTACTTCAAAGACTGGGTATAAAGGATTTTCTGAAAGCTTAATAGAGCTGTACAGCTTAAAAATAAATAAAAGAATAATTATGCACTTTTACAGTTTCTGGCTCCACTTCAGTCTGCTCAGAAATCTGGGTCAGGAAGAATTCACACTGAAATTGAGTATGAGACATGAAACAAACCAAACCAACCAGGACAATATTCCCAGCACAAATGGCAACAAGCAGTGACCTCTACTGAGTCTGACCAGTGGGTTTGAGGTCTTATTTTATTTTTAAATACACAGGCATGGCCTGAATTACCATGATACCAAGTACCTATGCTAATGTTCAAAGATGACTAAACTCAAGGGAACTCAATTTTTCATTTTATAAGCTCTGCTTTTGCAGCTTTGCATTCAAAAGGAACCTAAGTGCACCTCCTTTTAACTGTGCACGTGCATGGTTGGGCTGAGCTGCTAATGCCACTGGGACAGGTCACAGCTGCCACCCAGCTCCCTGAGATTTTACAGATGGAACCAATGTTTGCAGCCTAGGAACTGAAGGTCAAACATCTGCATTAACAGGATAACTTAAAAGAAAAAATCTATTATTACTAAAAGATGAGAAAACCAGTAAACAGACCTTCTGAATTCTTGGATGTTAAATGATTTAGGGTTGGATTTCTGACCAAAAAAAAAAAAAAAAAAAGGAAAATGACTCCTAGCACAAATGCATTTTATGATGGAAGGGAAATCATGAAGACAACCACCAGAAAATGGAAAAGAAAACCATAGCAAACTGTCATTTCCTTACACTGAAAGGACAGTCTTTAGGAAATAAACATTCATGCATATAAAACCTATGTAACGGACTTCAAAAGCTCTCCCTTGTTGTCTACATATATAGAACTCAAAATACCAAGACTGTGAAAACTCAATAGTTTAAATGTCTTGCAGGGAGAGGTTACCCAGAAATGAGTATGTGCCTAGACCATGCTTAGAGATCAGGAAAGAAGATTTTCCTCCCAGCTTGTTCTGCCCTTGGCTGCTTGACTGAGACAGTGAACAAGCCAATTAGAACTGACCTTAACAGAGGCTTCCCCAGTGTGGGCTGATAGCCACTGGATCAATGCCACCACCACAAACCAAACAGCAAATGGATGGTACCAGCTTCCCTTCACTGCCAACACAGGCTGCAATCACACTGGTGACTTACAAGTGTAAGGCTCTTTATCACACCAACAAACTCTACAAACCAGCTACATCTCTCCACTCTATGGAATTTTCCATCCCAGGAGTTCACTTTCTGCTGCAGGAAGATTTACAGCATGTAACAGAGCAATACAAATGGGCTGGTTCAAAGCAGCAGGTTAGAGGTTGTTCTGAGAGAGGAGAGTGGCAGCAGGTGAGCCAGCCAGTCCCACCGACAAAGCTGCTGGAGCAATCACACACTGCTCCTCCAGATCACACACACCAGCTCCTCTGAGAGAGAATGCAAGTGGTGAAACATGGTAATGAGCACAAACACTAACATCCAGACTGCTGCTCAGCAGTGCAGGGGGTGTGGATTCCTTCACCAAAAAGAGTTGTGGGCATTTTTGTTGGATTCCTTTAGAAAAAAGAGTGGAGGGGATTTTTGTTGGATTCCTTTACCAAAAAGAGTTGCAGGGATTTTTATTAGGGGCAGATTCTTGTCATTTTGTTTACTTGTTGAATTAGATTTTTAAAAGCTGTGAAAGAATTCCAATGCCACCCCTTTCCCAAAATAAAGAAAAAGAGAATAAAAGGGAGAGGGAGAGGGAGAGGAGAGGGAGAGGAGAGAGAGGGAGAGGAGAGAGAGGGAGAGGAGAGAGAGGGAGAGGAGAGAGAAAAGAAAAACCCCAGTTATGAAACAGATTTACCAAAGACTAAGGAATAATAATGTTGTCTTACAGAAGGTAAACAATGAAGGAAACCAATGACATTACATTAGACAACTCCAGACAAATACAGTCTATGAATACCAGTGAGCACGAGCGCAGGACAGAAGGCAAGGCAAGGCTGGTGATCTGTCTCCAGCCAGCAGTCCTCCAGCTATCCCAATAAAACATGTATGCTGGTGGCTGATGGACTAATTCACAACCTACAGCCTTGTAGCCCTCATTTCTCCCAGCTGATGGGAACCACAACAGCAATTTGCAACTTTCTGATGTGATAAATAGAATTTCTTTGTTTTGATTTTTAATTTGCATATTTATTGAGATGTGACTTGATCTTAATTAGTTCTCCGTTTCTATGTGGGCGGGTTTGTTTGCTCGGATTTGGAAAGCAAGCAAGCTTTGGTAGCCTGTGAAATCATTTTGTTTTTTCACAGACTTAAGATGGGAAGTAAAAGGGAGCCCAGTCCCTCTCTACATGTCAGTGTGAGTGGAGCTTTCCGGTATGACTGGAAAACACCATTCTCAGGTGCTTCCTGAAAACCCTTCATTCTAAGTCAGCCGACCTGTTAGGTCACAGCTGGACAGAAATCTTGCCAGTCAGCTCTCCTGCTGAACTGCCTGTGAGAAAAGACAGTCGATAGTTGTGGTTGATAAACTGTAGCCACAAGCTGTACATGGGGACGAGCGGTGATCTCTCTCCCACACGTAACTTCATACACTTCTAGGGCATGGAGAAAAACTAGACATTTCCTAAGTCATTTCTCAAGATTTTTCACTCACATTTCACTTGTGTGGCAGGTCACTCACTCTCTTATATTCTACTGACTGGCTTCAAATAGAATGGATTTTACTTTTTTCTGCTGGAAAGAACAGGCCCTGACAACTGTCCCGCTTAGGGAACCTGTGACTGTTGTTCAGGGCTGCTGCTTGACCTTCACTTGACAGGCTTCAGAGCTGCAGAGTGTTACAGAAGGAATTGGAGCAATTTTTTTTTTTTTTTTTTTTCATATTACTCCTCTCACTCTTGTGAAATTTGCTGCATTTTTGCCAGAACGGAACTGGAAGTGGTTAAATGAAAGGAGGAAAAAGCCTAAGTCTGGGGACCACTGCTGGTCATGGACATACCAATGGATCCCTGTAAAGAATGTATCAACAAACAAGCAAACACGCCTTCATCTTCTCTCTGTAGTGAAAAATAACATCCCAGTAGCTGCACAATCACCCTGGCTGTAACCCTATTTTCTCCTTTCCATAAACCTTCTCTCCATCATGATATGTCCCAATCCTTTGGAAGCTGCCCAAGGCAAGGATGTGGCTGCACAACGAGCCAAGCATGTCTCTGATACAGTTCATAGACCAAACAAGGCAGGAAATGACTTCCTTGAGATTTTTCAAGATATCAGACATTTTCCTGTGAGAAGAGAAAACAGAAAAGAGATTTATGTCTGACCTAACCAGGCCAAGTTCTCAGCAATTACAGAAATCTCCTGAAAGAAGGGTGCACTTTTTCTCCACTCAAGGAGACACTGGAGACCCCAGCAAGTTCCCTGACCACAGTTATCACCTCTGCAGAATGGAAATCTCTCCTTCTTTCCAACGTAGCTTTACCAGTTGTAGGAACAACGTGCTGGTAAGGGAAGTGTCCTGCAGCTTTTAAAGATATGCTGCCCTCTCTGCAGTGAATTGGGATTGCCTTGCTCTTCTTTTTTTTGACATTAAAATTCCACCTACGTCACCAAATCTAAAAGGGTGTGTGGTCTTGCACAGTTTTGCTTTTGAGGAAACCATATGTTTTATTAAAAGTATTTTACAGGAACACTGCTTCTGAAGTCTTGTAATGAATTTTAAATGAATCTTAAGAAGCCACATTTGCAGTTATCCCAGAGTACAATTCTGCCTTTAATAGCTTCATAAGTATCATTTTAGGACATAATTGGAACAACTATGATGCTTTCAGGTAATTATACCTTTAAGATATACACTACAGCAACAAGATGCCATTGAAAAAGGGCTTTAGTGTGCCCTTTGTGTCACGATTCACCTGCTACAAGGTGTGGTGCACACCTTGTAATGACTTCCTAATTTCATCTCTGTCATTCAGGAGCTCCCCAGAGAACAGCCTGGATTCCCCTCCTGCCTGAGAAAAGCCAGACAAACTCTGTTTACTGCCTGACCTTGCCAAGGGAGGAGATCAGCCATCTACTGATGCAAGATGGCTCCAGCTTAAAAACTACTGCCCTCACCTCCTTTGTTGCTACATGGTAAACAACAATGAGATGAACTTTGTAGGCTCCAGTGAGATTTCCCTTTCCAAAGGCTCTTTGCCAAGGGCTTTTGCATCTTACAGCATCTCCTGAGAAAGTGAGTGCTAAGCCCAACCAATGCCAGGTGCCCTGCCTCTCAGCCCACAATGGTCCATCCTTTCATGAACAATATGGACATAAATAAACACTGCCTTGAATTCTGTTTGTCATGGCTGATAGAGGTTTGGTCTTGTTTTGAGTGTAGGTTCTTTTTTTGTTGTTGTTGGTTTGGGTTTGTTTTTTTTTCTTGCTGCTGCAAATAGCTAAGAGAAAGGTGTAATTCATTGCTAAGACTTGTATTAATTAGATTTTCAGGAGTTCCCAGGGTAATTGTAGGCTGTAATATTTATAATTGATTTGGCCAGATTAAAAATGGATGTCCAGTGCACCATTAGATAAGTGGGACTTTATCATTTAGAGAAAGGAAGACAACTTGTAAATAAAGGGAGCACACAAAGAGCAAGAAACATCCTGACTACTGGCCAATACTGTCCCCTAATGTTCATTTAGGCTTGCAACAATTCAGCCATGGACAGCATTTTACTTGCATCTAGCAGAAACTCTCAGTCTCAGGAATGACTGTTTCTATTCTTCTTATTAGATCATAGAATCATCAAGGTTGGAAAAGACCTTTAAGATCATCGAGTCCAACCATTAACCCTCCTCTGCCAAGTCTTGTCCCCAAACACCACATCTATATGGCCCTTAAACACATCCAGGGATGGTGACTCAACCACCTCCCTGGGCAGCCTGTTCATGTGGTTGAACCCTAATGTCCAGTTTAAACCTCCCCTGCTGCAGCTTGGGATTATTCCCTCTTGTCCTGTCTCTAGTTACTTGTGAGAAGACACCAGTGCCTACCTATCTCTCCTTTCAGGTAGTTGTACAGAGCCATAAGGTCTCCCTTCAGCCTCCTTTTCTTCAGACTAAATAGCCCCAGTTCCCTCAGCTGCTCCTCATAAGACTTGTTCTCCAGCTTAGCTGCTCTCCTCTGGCCTCTGCACCTCGATGTCTTTCTTGTACTGAGGAGCCCAAAAGCAAGCACAGTATTCAAGGTGTGGCCTCATCAGTGCTGGGAACAGAGGGACAATCACTTCCCAGGTCCCAGAGTTTCCAAACCAAGCCAGGATGCCATTGGCCTTTGTGGCCACCTGGGCTCACTGCTGGCTCCTATTCAGCTGCTTGTCAGTCAGCACCCCCAGGTCCCTCTCTGCCAGGCAGCTTTCCAGCCACTATTCCCTGAGCCTGCAGTACTGCCTGCGGCTGCTGTAGCCCAAGTGCAGGACACAGCACTTGGCCTTGCTGAAGCTCAGACAGTTGGCCTCAGCCCATCCATCCAGTCTGTCCAAGTCCCTCTGTTGAGTGTCCCTATCCTCAAGCAGATCAACACTCCCACCCAGCTTGGTGTCTGCAAACAATGACTGCTCCAGGAGCAGGGATGTTGAGTACAGACCTCTCATTACACACGGCTGGGAAACTGAAAAGCCTTGCATAAATATGAAGAACTGTATTTAACTGGATTACATTATGCCACTGCTACAGCTTTGATCTTTCTGTGAAAGACACAGAGGACAAGCAGGCATTTTCCTCCCATCTGAAGGGTACTAGCTTGACATTACATGACATTCCTGGATTACAGCTATCTCAGTTCAAATCCAGACGTGTTTCTCATGCTAACAAATCAAATTCACATGAGCTGGTCTTTAGACTTGCAGGATGGAAGAGCTGGTAAGAAGCCAAAGGCTGTGGATTCGGTCTTATGAACAATCATTAATTTCTTCCTAATGGAAAACCAATCTATATATCAGTGCAGGGCTAACACTGCATCTTTAACATTCTTAGACCTGTGAGCTTGAAGCATTAATAAAACCCACTGACTTGAACAGATACAAGTCAGCCACGAAATGCAGCTACGACAGTTGGTGCAGATCCCCAAAATAACTCATTTTCCTTCTCTCATCCTTCAACAGTTCTTAGATTTTGTCTCTTTTTTTTTTCATTAATGCATTTACTTTTCAGGATATGAAAGGACCTTCCTGTGTGTACCTTAGGAAAGATTTTTGAACTTGTATATTCAGTTCAGTTAGTGATGACACACTCTTTCAGATGGTGCTATACCTGACTTGGACAAAACACTGAAGACCTTATAAATCTGCTTCTTGGAAAACAGTGAACAATGCAGCTGCATCTCCATCAGCACTGAAAAGCTCACTTAGGGTACCCAAATAAGTAAGTAAGTCTCCACTTACCTATAGTCTGAAGTTAAAGATGAATGTCAGTTTGGGCATAAGCATGGCAAACTCTGGCCATGAGACCTGACCAACTATATCTGCACAACACTATGTTCTTGAGATTTGGGCCAAATTCCTGGGCACTAGAACTCAAGTTCTGGAACACAAATTTTAGGCAAGTTGAAGACTTTTTTAAGAAGAATCATGATGTATTCAGGCACTGCTGGGAGACTTGAGAGTTAGGTTAGAGTGTCTTGTTAAAGCATAGTCCTGATCTTGCTTTTTTAGATCCATATTACCCTAAAACTTGGTGTTTATTTAAGGGAACAACATTACATGGCATCACTTCTGGACCAGTATATAGACAGCCCAACCTGTAATGTTACAATGAATTAGAGGAACTTATCCAGTGAGTACCTGTGAGGCACCTCATTGCTATGTTTTGCTACTTTGGCTAGACATTGCAGTCTTAAGCGAATTTATGTCCAACTCCAATAAAGCAACAAACAGTAAATGGTTTAAAGTCTGGTCCATTGTAATCTCATCATAGCCATTAAAAATGGGAGATAAACACAGGAAATAAAAGATGGGTGACATAAAATAGATGGGATAATATCCATCCACCAGATTGCACTGTCACTGGCTTGGATATAGTTTAAGAATCAAAATAAATACTTCCAGAGCAGGTAACATTTTTGCTTTCTAGAGCTTAAGTTTCCCATGGAAATATGAGCAGTCAAGTCCCCCTGTAGAGAATGTATTTACTAAGACTACTGCAACTCATTAGGACACTGAATAATGTAAGAGTTGCTGAAAATATGATTTTTAAAGTGTTTGGAAACATTTCTCATAGTGTCTCTACCTGAAGCAATTTCTTCTCAAAACGATAATCATGTTATTGATGATACTTAGCAGTCCAGTCACAGTAATACAGGAAGATTATTGGAATCCTTGTAATTGCTTTTGGGTGCTTCCAGTAATTGAGACATTGGTACTGTACAGGGGAAAGAAATGTGGAAAGATTTTGGCTTAGATGCTGAAATTTGTACTGCTGAGAATAAATAATGTAAAGGTATGTGGGTTCTCCTGGGTTCTTGTTTCCCTTGGTGCTGTTTCAGATATTTCCACTGACTTCATCCAAGTTTTGTTATTAGTTCTATATATTTAATTTCAAGAGTCCAAGTTCCATATGGATATATCCCTCAGTTCTCTCTGAGCGACACAACCGATTTGGGATTTTGAAAGCAAAACATTTTAAGATGGCCAAGACATGTCTAGACTTTGTTTAAGTTGCAGATCTGGCTTATGTACGAGGTATTTTCTGGGTCAGACCACTTTGCATGCAAACAATTTCTTGCACACCAGATGACAGCTAACTACCTGACTGAACTCCTAACTGCTGTAAATGACTAAATTCCAACCACCCTTGGAGGAGAAAAAACCTCCTAGCTGCTAGATTTTCTTCATGAAAACCTATTTTTAGCTAATAAACACTCTGGTGTTTCAGAGATTCTGTCTGATAGACATATGTATGTGTTGTATATGTAAATATGTCTATACTAGCACACAAAATAGATCACTGTCCCTCATCTATCCAGCCTTACAGATGGATAAATACAAGATGCACATATTTGTATACACACTCAGACACCCACACACCTACAGATCCATACTATTACATTATTTGTCCTGTGTTCAGAGCACAGCTTTTATTTTAAGACATAGGTCTCATGAGCTGACCTCCAGCTATAGATGATCAACAGATAATCACTGAACTTCGATGCTATTGAATTCAAGTGGAAACAACCTCAGGGAAGGAGCTGTGTACTGACAAGGGCAAATCAGTCCTTTGCCTCTAGTCTCCAGGGGATGTTGACAAAGCAGCAGATCACCTTAGACCATCTGGGTAGGACTTGAGATATACTGGGATGGTCAACAGGCAGGCAGAAATGGTTGTCTAAAACAAAGTGTTAACCTCAGCTATTTGAGAACTTCAACTAGAAGCAAGACTATGTGGCAAGAGTTAAAATCTTGGATTCTCGGTAAGGAAATATGGATGTATTCCTATTCCACATTAATTTGATCAATTCTTGTACATTTAAAAATAAGGAATTACTATTCTGCATAGCAATTTTTTCTTTCACAACCAAGTCTCTTCAAATCAGTAAGCCATGACAGGGACTAAAAGTATTGAGCTCTGGTAAAATTAATGATTCTGGTTCTGCAGTGTCCAGACAGGAGAGAGAATATGGCATCATGTGGGGGTTCAACAGCTGGTTTACCACTGAGTTCTGCTTTTAAGAAAAGCTTTCATGCAAATCTCATCTGAAAACAAATAAATTAAGGCCGGTATGATGGCAAAGCACTGAAGCCTAAGAGGTTCCAGCTGATGGACCTCAGTCAACATGGCCAGCTGCCATAGTAGCTTAATCTCTACAAGGTCCTGTGTTATCACAGATTTCCTGGAATGAATCCCCCTAAAAGTCCTAAAATGCATCTCATTCTAGGATGTGCATCAGAACTGATCTCAGAAACTTCCTGTAGTGTGAAAATTCTAAGACTAATAAACAACTTTTGTTCTCTCATCCTTTCCTGCAGAGAACAAGCATGTTTCATCAATATTATAATTAGGAAAGAGAGAGAGGCTCTGTGTATGTTTGTACCCATAAGAATAAAAGGCAAAGAAGGCAAGGTCAAAGAAATCTCTCTTGCCTTTAAAGCAAATGGAAGGTGGGTTTATAGCAGAAACATCTGATGAAGTATGTGTGATCACAGATAATCAATAACAGATCTGGGATAACATCTCAGCCTCTGCCCTCAGCCTAAATCTTTTCTCAGATATAATGAGATGCAGATAAAACAAATCTGAACACTCGCATTCGATGTATTTCAAAACATTCTGATCAATTATGTTTTTAACACCATATGGAACCAAATTCAAAACCTCGCTTAACCTCCCTCATTATACAGCTGATTTGCATATGCTTTGGACTCCATTAAGGACAGCAAAAAATGTCACCTACAGCATATAAGTGGCAACTCTTGCTAATTCCTTGATCTTGCCAAAGCCCTGCCAGATGTTTCATGAAGAACAGCAAATATTTCATTATGCTCTCCCTGCCTCCTAAAATTTGTCTGTCAGGAATTGCAAGGATGAATTTTAGTGGCTTAGCACACAGGAAAAACAATCAGCATGGAGGGCTGACACAAAAATGAAGCATCACCTTCATCCTACTTCAGAACTCTAGCAGGGTTTAAAGGGATTTTCATGCCAGAAGGACCTAACAGCCAGGAACATATGACTCCCAGTAAACAGAAGAAAGAGGAAAAACAACCACCATTTGCTCTGATCTGAGGAGATGGCATCACCTTGCAAAAAGAACATAATAAAGCATGTAGAAAAGCTTCCATTGCTGTTTGTTGTACAATAGATCTCCTCGTGCTTTCTGTGTTCTTGTTGTAGGCATTTAATACTGTTTCACCTGTAAATAGTGAGATGCTGTTTTCAGACGAATACATTTGTTTCTTGTAGCATCTATCAATTCCCAGAAGGGAACATTTTTTTTTAAATCGCTGTTAACATGAGTATTTCCTGAATATTTTATCAAAATCAATTTTCAAGTGCCTGCCAAAATACTCTGTGTGTTTTACCTGAAAGTTGCAATTACGTCTTCTTACTTTGTATGTTTCTGTATATTCAGCTCTGCATTTATAAATTCACACTAAAAGTCCTAAACGAATACCAACACTTCACAGAAGCAAGCGCATTCTGAGTGAAAGCTGAAGCAACATAAACTGACAAAAGTATTCATTTAATCAAAATAAGACATGTATTTGGATGGATGGGGCAAATTAGAGTGCAGCTTGCAGAGCAGTGAAACAATCACTTCATAGAGAACCACCCTGAACACTTAACGTCACTCTCTGATTTACAACCAACGATGATAAAAGGTCACTTCTTGTGTGCAGAGTAAGTGACTGAAAAGATATGTCAGGCTGTGCATCAAAGGGAAATTGAATCATGAGGTTTAAACACTTGGGCTTGAAAGATATGGGTTCTGCATTTGGTGGGCTCACAGTCACTTTGTGCAAGCTGCTTTTTTCTCTTTGCCCCAGTTCCCCAATCACATGGACACAGAAGTTCCATCACTCTCCTGGTCAGCAATCCTATGGCCAGGGTGTGTTTGAAGCCCTCCATCATCTGCCTGGTTTGAATGAGGCTGCAAAGCTGTTTGCCTCTCCTATGGAAGTGCCTTTGCTTTTCTCTCCACCAAAAGCAGACAAAAAAAATAGGTGCTTAATAACATCAGTGGGTCTGGTCCAAAACCTCCTCTCAGAAAACCAAGACTTCAGGAAACAAAGTCACAAGTTTACAAATCCATTAGGAAAGGAAGGAGCATTCATGACTCTGCCAGGCAAGAATAAAGAGTTTAGTTGGAGGAATTATGAGGATGTTGGACTCTTGCTGACATCAGGAGGAGCAACTGGTGCTCAGTAATCTCAAGAATTAGCTGCTAGGTCACATTTCAAAGAGAAAGGTTGTAATTCTTGCAGTACGGAAAACAACTGAAGCCATAAAAGCAAAGGGGGAGATTATTCAGATGGGAAAGAAACTGTTGTAAACCTCCAGACTTTCTATACCCAGTCTGCCACCTGATTTTAAGCTGTGCAGCTCGCCTGTTGAGCAGCAGAACACAGACATCCAGCTTGAGGAAACAAAAACTGAAGACTTCTGCATGCTGATTCCACTGGACCTGAAAACCTCATTAGCCAGGAAATCTTGTATTTCCTGTCATTTGCCTTTGTATTTATGTTTTCCTAGCTCCTCGTTTTGTCTCTTTGCTTCAGGAAGCTGCTTATTGCACCAAAATAAAGTGACATCTGCTCTTCTTATGTTAGAGTCTGTCTTCCAGGAACTGAAACACTAGGAAAAGACAAGACCATGAGTTGTTCTGGCTCATAAGTTGCCCCCCAAGGCATTGAAAAAGCCCACAAAAATGGTACAAACCACATAAAACCAGAATATACATATGCACTGTGCAGAGGGAAGGTGATACTCATGAATGCACATAGGGTTCCTGACTTCTGTACCCTGTGATAAAGCATCTCTCCTTGTTCCTTCTTCTCCATTAAATCATGATGGTATCATTTTCTCAACAGACTTTTTTGTTGCATCAGCTTTACACAGGTACTGCCATGATAACTCTTCTACCATCAGTAATGCACAACCCCTTAAAATACTATGATGCTGAAGAAGCCAGGCTCTTGTAATGGTGGAGATAACGACAGCAGAAGAGATGCAGCCAAGTCAGACTGCCACTGACTTTACCCTGAGTTTGCCAGGCTTATGCTGGACTTTCTCCTTTTCTGCACAGCCAACCTGCAGATAAAACTTGTCAGATTTAATGGTGCATGATACAGGCAATTCAGTATCGAGGAGAAAACCCAAAGCATCTCTGAGGCAAGATGGGTTATCAGATCAGCTCAAAAAGCAGCCTAAAAGAAACACTGCCAAGGTGAGTTCAGAGATCTATAATTTAGATGTTACCTTAAGCCTAAAACTTTGTTTGAAAACTTCATACTTCTCACAAGCAGACTAGCAAAGCACAGGAGGATCCGGCCAGCCATCAGTCCAGATGACAAAGTAATACACTTAGTATATGTGAAGCGCTGTACACATGAAAGGCAGAGGAAGGATGGCAGCATTATACAGTTTTATCCTGCAAGGAATCAAAGCTGTTATTACACAGCAGCTTTCTCAGGGCTATTACACTCCATTGCTTACCCACCAATCAGCTTACCTTTCTGGGCTTCCCAACCATATGAATCACTTTTAAATAACAATGCATTTACTTTGCATACAAGCTTTGCAGCCTGAAACACCCCATACTGCTTTCTGAAAAGTCAAGGAGTCGGGATGATTTACCAGGAAAAGGTTTGCTGATGTGCATGGAGCTGCACCGGCGTGTCCCGGCTGAGCAACCAAACTCCTGAACAGCATCATTCACTACTAATTTTGCAGCCATTTCCGAGGCAGGGAACAACCTGGCTTTAAATCTTGTCTTTTTCAGAACAGAAAGTGAAGAATTCTAAATTCAGTAAAGACCCAGTGCAACAATTTCAAGGAATGAAGAATATCAGAAACATGCCGTGTCAAAACTTGGCAGAGGTACAAGTCCTACATCCCTAATTCTTAATATGCTGAGTATTTCTTAGTTCACTAGTAAGAACTGTTGTGCAATGACAGCCATTTGATGATGGTTCCAGCAGTGAGAGCGTGTGGCACTTCTCATACCAGCCTTGCACACTCCACAGCTGGGCACTGTGGTGAGTCAGGGTGCAAACTGCAGGCAGTCCTGGGGGAGTGGTGCCTGCCTGGGCAGTGCTGGGAAAGTACAGGGCTTGGGAAGAGCCAGAGCGAGGTCAGATAGGCTGTGCACACTGGGATAGAGAGGCTGTGCACACTGGGGCAAAGGGGTTGTGCACACTGGGGCAGAGAGGCTGTGCACACTGTATAAACTGATACTCTTCAGCTGCCATTTTCAGCCATGCTCCTAGCAACAGGTCTGAGGGACACTCAGCACAGATCCTGCTGCTTGCCTTCCTCTGGTGCACACATGTTTACTGCAATTCCTATGAGCTTAGGAGAAAAAAGCCAGAACTAAATACACTCACACAATTAGGGTCATATTAACCTAAGCAGCTTAGAGTGAACTGCTTAAGCAAAATGGGTAAAATTTTATCTCCAAAGATCTGAGAAGATGAAGGAGCAAAGCCAGGAACCACAAGCCTTCAGAGAGATCCTTCCTTCCACATTCTTGTGCTATTCTAGACATTTCCAATGCAAGAGAAGTCTGCAGAGAGACAATCAAGGAAGAAGAAAACTTCCTGAGCTGTCTTTTCCCTCGCTGCTTTCAAGGTCTGCCCCCTCAGAAGCCTGGCATACCCTTCTCCCACGCTACTCCCTATAGTCAGGAAATGCCTAACATTTCACTTCTTAGAGAGGGTCTCCTTTAAGATGGATTAACCTAACACTCCTTAAACTCAGACCTATCAATTTCCTCTGTTGGAGACTTTGGATTTAGATATCTTTGCTGTACTGGAAAATATCCACTGATAACAAGCAATTATTATTACAAGATATATCCTCAGAGATAGAAACTGGCTGCTAGGAAAGATTGAAATGAAGGGGAGAGAGGAAAACCAAAAATACTATTCTCACTTTACCTGACAGGGTTTTAATCACTTTCCCAGCATGTCATACCCAGGAGCCCTTAGATAACTTCCTGAACAAGATTCAAATGACACCTACCACGTAAAGCATTTGATTCTCTCACGATTAAGCATCATTACCAGAAATGGATGATAGAGTTCAATGCTAATTTCAAATTTAATTTGGTGTTTGAAGCCATTAAAAATATATATAATCTCCTCCTCTCCCCATGAACTAGTATTGAGGCCCTGAAGGCAGCATCCATAGCAAGGTAAAAGGCTGTAAAGTTCTTTCCATGAGACTTTATGAG
The DNA here is from genome assembly GCA_025447755.1 of Corythornis vintsioides. NCBI lineage: Eukaryota > Metazoa > Chordata > Aves > Coraciiformes > Alcedinidae > Corythornis > Corythornis vintsioides. Next base: position 52,970 of record JAOEGS010015947.1, on the reverse strand, counting down.
TGTGTATTAGATTGAATGATTTATAAAACATATACTTAATATAATACCTGTGATAGCAAGAATTGAAACCAAGCAGTTTGTGGTTAGGACTAGTTTAAAGCATTAAGTATAGTGAGGAGGAAGTGCTGTAGGAGAAGAGGTTAGTGTGCTTGTCTTTCCATTGCTGTGGCCTTGCACATTGAAGTCACAGAGGAAATGATCTGAGCAAATCAACTCTGGCAAACACCAGAGTGACTCTGGGGTGCACAATAAATTCCCAGGGGGTTCAGAGCACAGGCAGACTGTGCTGGACAAGCAGCATTAGCAGTAGAATAGTGGTGCCTACCAGCAGCCCAAGAAGGAACAGGTCTGCTTCAAGAGCAGGGGAATAACACATGCTAAGTAGAGACTGATAGTCCCAAAAGGAGTCTCCCTGACATGGGACTGAACAATCAACAGAAGGAGGGATCCTGTCAAAGCACAGGGTAGAAAGGTGGCAATGGAGGTGAACAAAACAGTGTATATTATACAACTCAGGATGTTCTGCCTGCCCTGCTGCCAGGACACTCAGTAGCACTCTTGAGGCCAGTTAACCAGCCGGGGAGAGCTGGGAATGAAGAGATGTGGGGGGTTATAACAGCAGCATGGGGCAGACAAGACTGTGAGGTCAGGCTTGGGCCAGTACACCAGAGTGATGAAAATTATTGTGCAATGTGCCATCCCTTGGTAAGCCTGGATACAAGATGGGAAGCTCCTACTCAGCCTGTGGCCTGTTTCCAACTCTGAAATACATACACTGTATTTTCCCATTTACTTATCCAAGGTTGCTTCAGCACTTAATTGTGTACCTGCTGGCCTGGCCTCTTCTGTCATGTTGTTCTCAGGCCATAAGTGATACGACCATCAGAGTGAAACAAGCTTTGAATCAGGTGATAAATTGCTGGTTTTGCTGCAGCTGCTAACAGCTCTTAAATGTTTAAACAGTGTAATCATAGACATATCTAGTGGCTGCTTGGTTATGTTTATTTTGGATAAGGTGTTATGCAGTTTCTTAGATATGCGTGTCAAATATTCATAGATGGCAGGCTACTGAAATATCTTTCTGTAGTATTTATTTATAGAATTTATTTATCAGCAGAATCAATCTCTATGTGCCTAGCTGCAGCATCACTTGTTGCCTTACCCATTTTTCCCAGAGAGTGCCTGTCTATCTAACAATATCCCCCTTCCTGCAACATCTATTCACAGTGTGTCTGCACGACATATCTTCCCATGTGTACTCATAGCATCCATGTCCTTAATTTTAACTATATATCCACTCCATCTAATGCTCAGCATCTATCTGAAGCACTTGCTGTATCTCTCCACACTATCTCTTATCTAGTCAATGCTATCTGTCTCTCCATAGTGACTCTCTCTCCCTTTCTCTCACTTGCATACAGCACCAGAGTGTAATTACAGATTTTGGACCACAACCAGAGTTTCCTTTTTTTTTTCTTTTTTTTTTTCTTTTTTTTTTTCAAATCAGGCTCACAATTCACAGATTAATTTATTTGTTTTGACAGAAAGGCTTGATGTGAGAAATGAACTCTGGAAGGGTACAAGTACCTTTGGGTCAAAGCCTCTTTCCCAGGCTTATTTGCTTCCCTGCTGCGTGTGAACAGTTCACTGCTGCCAGGGCAGGGAGCTGCATTAAGCTGCTGTTATCCAAGAAACTCATCTTCAAAAGAAGATGCTTCACTGAGTATTGCCTCCCTGCTCTCTTCCCCCTTTCCCATTCCCTTTTTCTCCTCCCATCATTCCTCTCTTCCCTCCCCCAATGATTTGCATTCATTCCTTTAGGTTTGTCCCTTCCCTTGCCCACTTGGCATTCTCAGAATGACAAATGAAAGTCCCTCCCTATTAAAAATTCACTGCCAAATAAATATTAAAGCAGCAGGAAAAATCCATTTGGCTCTGTGTGATTTATTGTGACTTGCAATGCAAGGCCCAACACAACAGGTTAAATAGGTTTCACAGCCTATTTACCCACTTCACAGGGGTATGAAGGACTCGATAACCCTCAGCTCTTAGAAAGCCTGTGACAGGAGATCTCCTCCCCAAGAGCACCAGTCTGAATGAGATGGAGAAGGACAAGCTCTCAGGGCCAGGAAAGGAAGTACAGTAAAAACTAAAATTTTTTCATGCCTTTTTTCTTCCTACTTTTTTTCTCATCCAGATGAATGATGACAAGAACAGTACAAGAGATGGTCAGGTCATCTGGAAGTGATCAGAGAGTCTGTTAAAATGTCAGGAGCATCTGAAAGAAAAGAGAGGTGGGGGAGGGGAAAGGAAAGAAAAGGCAACCAAGCAAGTAGTCTTCTCTGTGAAGAAAAGGAGGGAAGGGAAAGCTTATATGTCTCAGGTTTTGGTTCCCTGAGCAAAGACCCGAGTAGTTCATAATTTTCCTTCAGGCAAGGTCAGTATGGTTCAATGGCAGAATAAAATATGCAACAATTAATGAACAGCTTCATTGTTTTATGAATAGATTTAACTCTTTACCTTGTTTAGAGCTGCTGATGCAAAAAAAGACTGAGACAGATGCAAAGCAATGCAACATGAATTGACTGGTATTGACATGGAAGGAACAATTGCTATTTCCACTGAAATCAACAAACTTGCTGACAGCTTATGGGTTTTGGAGGGGAACCAGATTGACTCTGGAGAGTAAAGAATGGCTACAGATCTCCAGAATTGTCCAAAGCAGAGACAAAAGATCCCTAAATGGAATTAAAAGCATTTGGAAAACAGTGGTAGAAATTGAAATTGCCTCAGGATTTATCTTTCCTGTCTTTGTAGAGAGTTGCAAGATTTGTCTAACAAATGTTTAGGATAACACCAGTATGTAGATATGTGATGTTGTCAACATATCAGTAGGTCCACAGGAGATGTCTGATGTGCTTGTCTCTTAAAGAAATAAGCTACTGCCATGCCCAGACTGATAGCAACGAGCACAGGAAAAAGCAGGAGTGGAAGAGGGAAGATGGTGAATTATGAGATTGGGGGTCAGCTGCTCAAGAGGTTTTGCCCAAATATCTCTCCTCATGTTCACCTACATCATGGAGTGAAGACAAAATATGTACTGATTGGAACAGGATGTGGAGACACTCCAAAGGTAGATCAGAAAGAACAATCCATTTCGTCTGACTGGGCTATATAATTTACTCATTGTGAGCAGATGGGTTATGAGGTCTGCCATCAGTGATGAATTATATTCATGATAAGTCAATTCCCAGCTAATGAGGATCCATTATCATTAGCTGCTAAGGAAGAATAACGGCTTGCCAGGACACAGTCCGGGTTTCACAATTTCTAGGGAGAAAAATCTGGGCTGGTAGCCACCTGGCAAGTGAGTTTTCAGGAAACTGAACACTTTCCAAGATGGATACCTTCTGCTTACTTCTCGCCTCAGCTTTTCATTTCCTTGGGCAAGTTCAGGAGAGGGAACGTATGAGGAGGTAGAGGAGGAGGAAGTGAAGGAAAATAGTAGTAACCGTATTTGATAAGACTGTGATTAAATCAAGGTCTCACTCTAATTACACTGCATTTAAATAAACTTCGCCTGGTAAGTAATTGTAATTAAACTGCAATTAAACATGTATTTATATCACCATTTCCTCCCCTGCACAGCTGTCTGTTTCCGCCTCCTGTTGTTGCTGTCTACCTGCCAAAATCCTGGAATTCAGCACGGGGGACTTCAGGTTTCCTTGGGCATCCCAGAGGAGACGCTGTGGAGGGCAAGGTCTGAGACTCCCCCGCTGCTCCCCCGTGCAATCAGCTAAAAGCAGCTTCTGTTTCCAAGCTGTGTGTGGGAAGAGCGATGCAGCCGATGCTGTGATAAACCAGATCTGAGGGAGAGGTTGTGAGGGGCAGAGATATAAATGCAGGGAAGTGGGTGTCTCTTTTCCTCTCCCAGGAAAAGGTACACATCTCCCCCTCTGTATGAAGTTTCTTTCCATTTGGGCTAGCAGTAAAGCTTTCCTTCTTCTCGAGAGCTCCTGCAATACATTTTCTGAAGCCCCAGATCCCTGTTTACTGCATCGTGCTCGTGCATTGCACACAACACGGAGCAAAAGAGCTCACTTGTCTATACAGCACCTACAGGTGAGAGTCCAGAGCATGGAATGCAATTCTTGAGCTCCATTTTCAGCTCCTTAGGAGTCTTCACTAACTCTAACTGTGGCTCAGTTTCTTTTATTTGCAGCATGGAGCAACCTATACATAACAACCCTACAGGTGGTCTTTAAAGTTTACTGCAGTTCTGAACAACTGGGTTAGGGAAGTCTGTTGTGGAAAAACAGGAGGTTCCAGCTATTTAAAATAGAAACTAGTTCTGTTAGGAGTCTGAGGGCAGTAAGGATGGGAAAGGAATGCAGGGAGAAACAAAAGGAGAAATAAACAGCTACAGAGAGGGTGATAAAAATAAGGAGGTGAACCTGTATGGCAGTGAAAAGAATGCCTGGGGCTAACAAAACCAAACCAGCCTCTCTGCCCGACCTCCCTCCTTACCAGAGATGATGGAAAACATCTCCATTTGTGCCTCTGCTATCACATACCTCTAATTAAGGGACTGGAGAAATACCACCATCACCCTCATCTGTTTGTGTTCAGTTGCTGAAAGGACACCATGCATCTCCCTGACAGCTAGTCATTACTGCTTCGTATGAGCACCCCTCCTCCCCCAGAACTATCGAGCCTCCTGATAAATACCTCAGACAAGACCCTCTCCATTTCTGTGAGGTGAGCCATGATGCCCTTACACTTGAAAATCACTGTCAGGAGGATAAGGGCTCTGATAGAGGAGAGGCTGAGTGATAGACATGTTAGCAACACGGCAGACATGCTGCTCTGAAAGACACACAGCAAAGAAGAGAATCCATATGTGCATGTGTGGGGTACCCAGAAGTGTATAGAGGCACAAGGTTATAGAAATAATTATTTTAATCCTTATTATCCCCAAGGAACTATATTTATTTGCTTACTGGCTATTTTACCACGACTGCTGTGTTATAAGCTGTATTTACTCTCTTCCTCTCCATCTTCCTTCAGACATTTCTATTTTCTTCCTGAATAACTGGTCTCAGGAAGGTCCATATGCCAGGTATTAGTGAAAAAGAACAGAACAGGAATCCTAAGCTTGACTTTCTGATGTGACAATAGTCAACCTGATCTGCTGTGATCTGTCATGTCAAAGAATATAGATCCCAACTCTGTGACTCACATTTTCCTTTCAAACCGTTCTTTAACCTACAAACCTCAGTTCTACTTCCAGAAATAGGAGACAAAAGCAATACTACTGGAGTAACATTTATCAGAGGAAGGACTGGACATTTCTTTCTCTGCAGACTCTTACTCCAGAATCACCATTTATAAATTGGTTAGTTCAGCAACATCATTCACTCATAAACAAGCTGATCTAAATGGTATCCTTCCCACAGCACCAATCCTCACTTTTTAAAGCAAAGGGGTGAAAACCCCTAAAGGCTGTGATCACCCCTGCTTCACCCACACAGCTCTGTGGCTCACACCCTTTTAAATCAGGAACCAGTGACAGAAATGTCACCTTTTTAAGGTATGTGAACTCCTGCCCTCTCTCCCTTTGGCAACTGCTGCCCACAGAGACATAGGATGGAATCCAGGATTCCTTTCAGCTTGATTCAGCTCTACTTAGAGGTGCAGTCAAAAGATGCAAATGACCCTCACAGGTCAAAGCCCAAGCCTTCCCTCCTGTTTAATGGCTCTGGGACTGCCTCAGGCTTTTTGTTTTCACTCGCAGTGAACTCCACTCTGCCAGTAATTTTGTTCTGCTATTAGGCAGATGGAATAATGTGAACAATTATCGGCTCAGTGTGCGTTCCCTACCTGTGTATTTTAATGTAAATACATCTATTTGCATGGATGGCCCCTTACAAGATACCAGAGACAGAGCTTTTATAAATGAAGCTTAGACAGCAGCCTTCTAAATACTTGGGACACAGTTTCCAGCAGCATAGATGGAATTGCTTGTGTTAGTGCAAGAGAACACCCCCCTGTGTGTTCCTGTGCTTATTTGACACCCATCTATCAGATCCAGGCTGTGCACAGCTGCAGACTCATTCCCTTCCAGAAGGGAATACTCACAGTGAACCCTCACTCCCACATTGGCTTTGGTTGACTTACAGGATTCAAAACGAGCCATGGGCAGATGCAATTACCAGTGAGTGCAGCATCCCTTCCCTTCTCCATTCATTTGCACTGGAGTGGAAGACAGCAGCTAACAAAAATGTTTTCTGAGATCTTCTTCTCAGTGGCCCACTAGACAGGTAATTTCTACACGCTAGAGCATGACCAAGAGCTATTGATAGGAATAGATGCTTTGTTGCTGACTTAGCCATGGAAGGAATAAGGATCCAGCTACTGCAAAGCCCAGATATTGCCTCTGAAATCCAGAGTGGAGGAGAGCTGCGAGGGGGAACGAGGAAGGCAGAGCAGACAGCCTATGATGGTAGGGGCAGAAGGCTGTGAGATATTTTCCTTCATTCAGCATGCAGATGAGTTTCCCAAGCAGGAAGAAAAATGGAGAAAAGGTATCTGACGCATCACATGTCATCTCTGCTGTCACTCACACACTGTAATTACCCTTAAATCAAGTGCAATAGCTTCCCCAGCCCTGAAATACGTGCTGTCTCCTTATACACATAATAAGGCCTGCAGGGATTTCAGAGACTTTAGCCTTGTGTGCCTCATTGCTTTGATCCTGAGGTTTCTTTTAGCATAAAATCAGCTGAAAAGCATCGAAAGGTACAAGCTTATTTTTATAAATCCCTATTCTGCTTGCTGAACCAATTTGAGTCATGAATGCCCAAGATTGTGTTTTGGATTCTTCTGCAGAGAGTATATTTGTGTAGCATTGTTGCCTTTTACCTTCATGTATGTGTTATGCTGCTTGTTACTCCAAGTCCTATCCAGCCAAGGAAGCAGTCACAGCAGAAAACTTGCAGTAGTTCTAATTTACATTAGATTTCTAGGGATGGGCAAAATCTTTTGGGAAGGATAAAGAAAGAATCCCCAAACACCTGTCCCCTCCTTAGATTCCAGAGTCTGATTAAAATTAATTCATTCTCAGGGGAATTAGGGTTATGAACATCTAGCTGAGCTCTCTTTTTTTTTTTTTCTTTCCCTATTGCTATCTCCAGTTTTTGGTCTTCAATTTGCTAACTACTGTGGCTTTCCATCCCAGGAGACATGTACAAAATTAAGTACTAAACCCCTGTAAGAAAGAGTGGAATTAGTCTCAGGTAGTTTAGCCACTTATAATTAGGCATCTAGTTTAAACTAAATTCTGTAGCTACCCTGGAAATCAATGGAGGAAGATTAAATAGATACATAGTATCCATAGGTAAATAATTAATTAATCATTTTTTAGCAGTGCCTTAATCTTTTCTTGAACTACAGAAGAAGGTACATAACAAGCTGTGTTCAGACACCCAAGTTTTACACACATACATTTTGTAAAGCATCCTGTTGCTGAGAAGGGACCTGAATTACATGCTTAAGCAGAGAGAAATGCAGGGTACTGAACTGGGCAGTGCAGAAAAAAAATCAGCCTAAACTGTTAAATCCATGTATTCCTGCTAAGTTTAGTACCAGGGCTGTCCAAATATCCTAGGTCATCCAAAAGAAGAAAAAACTTCATTTTGCTTAGGCATTTTCTTGCTTTTTTTTCTGCAAAGACAGCAAAATTCTTTTGCCTTACACGTGATGCAAAGTGAAAACAATCCTGCCCCTGAAGAGCTTGCATAGGTGTCAGCTGGAATATAAAAGGAGTATGATAATGTATTAAGTGGGAATGCAGTGTTATCCTGAAAATCTCAGCCTGTTAGCAAATGATGGTCTTGCTAAAAAACATGCTGTGTTGCTTGCTGGCTAAGTCTTGCAGGATATGTGTTGTCCCATCTGGATACAAAGAGATTATCCAGAGTCCAGGTTGAACAGTCCTTGAGGAGGAGATCTGGGATCAAAATAGGTTAAGTGGAAGGTGTGGGCTGGATTTTTGAGTTATTTTGTGAATAAATGAAACCAGAAAGCTGCCACCTGCTTGGGATGCACTTGAAAGTAAAGAGAAAGGAAAACATTGCAGGAGTTTACAATATTATAGAAATCCTGTTCTTTAGTTTGATTCCCATCTTGGAAACATCCACAGGAAATACATCTACAGGAGGGATCTGAGAAAGGGAAGGGCAGTGGATTAAGGAATCTTTTCTAAGACTGGTAGAAATAAAGTCCATTAGAATGTGGGGGTGTACAAAGTTTGAGAAAACAATGGCATTTTAAGATTGTAGCAGCCTTCTTTGCTGCACAGAACTTCAGTCCCTTCCCACACTAAATCTAGCTTAAAGCTCTTCTTATACAAGTCTAGCCAGCTTCTTGGTGAACACCCTCTTGCCTCAGTTGGTCATTTTGTGCCCACGCCTGAAACCTAAATAGGAAGAGGTGTGTTGAGTAGGGACAGAGATGCATTCATAGCACTGTGAAGAAGTTAACACATTCACTGCCCACACACTCCTTATAGCTACCTGGTGCTACCACTTCGCTTTGTGAGCTTCTGATCACATACTGCCCACGTTAATAGGCAATGATAAACAGCAAAGGGTGAGCATGAAATATGACTGCTGACCTCACATACGTACCCACAATAGAGAGTCAAAGAGATTTCTGTGAAGCATAAGAGGCAAATCGATAGCTCACTTAGGACGTGGAAAACAGAAGCAGTCTGGTGCAGCTTGCAAGAACTCCCTGAGTGTACAGGCTGAATTCATCATCTGACAGTGACATGCCAGGCACTGGCTCTGAAATGTCACCCAAGCACCAGCACTGCACATGCCTGCCCGGTCTATCAGAGCCCTGGGGACGTGACTTGAATATTCCCCTTCCTCCTCAGAAATGCTGAGCACAGTGTGTAAATCAGCCAGAGCAAGGAGTGCTCAGCAGATCTGAAAACAATGTCACAGGTAGGTAAATAGCTGAGGAAGGAATGAGCTGCCAAACATCAGCCCCTTGTCTCCTTTGAATATTTTGCTTCTTATTTTCACATCTGCACATGCTGTAAGGGCTGTTTATCTGTTCTCTGCTTGCTCGATGAATCTCCAAAGCCTCCTGTGCTCTGGCTATGATTCATTTCTGAATAATTTCACGAATGGCAAGCAGCATGTTTCCAGTTCCACGCATTTGTCTGATATTGCTGGGCACTTCATCATTTGGAGGCAATTTTTTCCCACTTGTCTCAATCTTCCCTTTCCCCCCTCTTCCCCCCCGTACATGTAAAACCACTGCCCCTACGTTCTGACCCCTCGGAGATTGCAAATCATTTTAAGTGGAGGAAAGGTTGAGCTCCAGCTTTGTGTTTGATGCATTTTGTTTAAGTTGCTCGTGCTGTTCCAACATCTGTCATATCCTCCACAGCAGTGCAATCAAACTGTCAGGGCTGAGTGAGGTTTTGCTGATCCAATCTGCTCCTTCTGTGATGCCTGTCAAAAGCATCAGGAGGAGGTAGATACAGTTGTGTGCTCTTTAAACAACAGATCTTTATTCTTGCACATTAGAGGAACTGTTATTGTTTGTTTCTCTTAAGCTTACAAAGTGCTCTCATTGCTTGCAAAGCGTGTTCAAATCTGGTTGTGATCACAAGCCACACTGAGCTTCCCAGACCCTGCTGAGTTCCTGAGGCTCCCCAGTTTCACATCCCTTCTTCCCATGTGAGGTCAGAGCACATAAAGATCTCTCAATCCTGCCCAGTGCCTGTAATTCCACAACAGCTCTTGGAAGCACCCAGGAGGAAGTCACTTTTTGCATCCTACATTGTTATTAATGAGGTAATTAAGTTAAAGGGTTGCAAGGGAAAGGGAAAAGAGTCCTATTATAATAAGTGCCCTTCTGGATACTGCACTGTGAGTTACCAGATGAAAGTTATTCCCTGTTAACTGAAAGGATCAGATATTATTGATACGAACATCACCAATCACCAAGCCTAAAAGGACAGGATGTTATTTTGTCATTTTAAAAGCCTGTACTTTCCATGTACCTCACTAACAGAAATGATTAAGAAAAAAAAATAATCTATTTCTGCTCTGTTAATATGCAGCAAATATTTTTCAACAGCTTTCCAGCATGATGCACCTTTTCCCTTCCGACTGAAGCCTTAAACTCTTGCTGTGAAATGGAAACTTAGGGTTTTATCATTTAATAAAAGGAGCCTGAATCTGAGGTTAGTAGTATGGTTCTGCCCCATTTCTGTCTGTGCCTCGTAGCCTATGACTTTCCCATCACAGCAGAAAGTCTAATTACAGCAAAGCACCAATGGAAAATGGAACTTAGGATGCCACTGTGCCCTCTCCTCTGATACTCAGATTGGCTGATGACTCCTGCTGCGATGAAAAAGCAGGTTCAGAAACACTTTCATTCATTAAAATAAAAATGTTAAAAAAAAAAAAAAGAAAACCCCTCAGAAAACAGACTTTTGTTCCCTAATACATTTGCTTCTCTAAAAATCTCCATCTCCAGACCTAACTGGTAGGAAAACATGTTAAACTTTCCATGATCTCACTTTACCCCCTTCCAAAGCAGGCCAGCCAGGAACTGGATTATTCTCCCTCAAATAAAGAAGAAATGTGAAAGCCTTGGCAGAGAAGAATCCAGAGCTTCATATGGAAAAGAGAAAGGGTTGGCTCCAACTTCCAGCTCGGATACTGCACTTTAAAATACACACACTCCAAGTAAAACCATACATTCATGGCAAATAAACTCCTGTCTTGAGTCCAGAAGTGCCAGGTTCAGGGCTCCGAAAACCCCACTTGGTATGCAGTTATCATTGCCAGGAGCTGCTCTTTTCTCTTTTACCTGTTTGGGCTTCTGCCATGGCTGTTCTGTAACCCACATTTCAGTTACATTTCACAATGTGAATAAGATCCCAAGAAGACAATCTCCCAAGCAAATATGGTGAAAGGAATGGACACACTCAGAGCCTGCTCCTGAAAATCTGTCTCATGAAAGCTAAACACCTACTGCAAAAAGAAAGGGAGAGGATAGGAAAGTGAGCTTCTGTGAGACTGAAATCTTAGCAGGTTGGTTCTACCTGGGAGGGCTGTTGCAGCCACTGATTACACATCTTCTCACACTGAGTGAACAGCTCAGTCTGACGCCAGTGGATGCTGAAATTTCTTTTGGATCACATCTGTGTTGTACGACAGAATGGTGGGCTTTTGGCAGCTGTACAGAGTACTAAGTATCCACTAATTTGAATTCTTTCCTGAGACTATACATCTTTGGGGAAATTACTGCTTGTTCATCTCTGAATTCAACTAATGTGGCACCGAAAACAAAATTGAAGGATGACTTACAACAGAAGCTGCAAACAAGAATTTTGCTGGTCACAGGACCTCTCCTTATAAATAGGATCAATTAGACCAACTGAAATGGAAATGTAGTCATGGGAGAAACAGTTGCAGTCTCTGAGGAGTAACCACCCTCCGAGGAAGAGAAAAACATATTAACAATTTTGACTAGAATGAGCTCCCAACTGTTCTCTGAAGTTGAACTTTTAGCTGTACGCCCATCTTGCACTTTAAAGGAAATAAAAGTTTGGAAAGTGAAATAGAAAATGGGAATCTTTGGCTGGCAAGGACTAGAAAATAATAACATTCCTGTCCTTTTTTTTTTTCTAGTTGGAAAAAAAAAAAGACAAAATGAAAGCTGAGTTGGCCAATTAGCCCCTACCATCCCTGAAGGCAAGAGGAGATCTTTTTGCGGGAAAGCCTTGAGGTGAAGCCAATTCAATTAGTTTTCACAGCAAAACTGTCAAGACCCAAAAAACTAGGTGGAATAATGAACTGATTAAAACCTGTAATTGCAATTCAATGGAGGAAATCATTAATCATGGAAATGGCAATATTCTCTCATTTCCAGACTGCGCTCAGATGAGTTGCCAACAAAAGGGACTGGAGGAATAAAGGGCTCCTGTAAACTGGAAAAGCAGCTTCCTGGAGAGAAAGTCACATGGTTTCATGACTGACCTGAGGAAAAAAACCTTCTCTAGACAACGAAAGACTGGTAAAAAAGATGTATATATTTTTTTCTTAATTCCTTAGCTCACATTATCACACAGTAGAAAAGCTCTAAGCATGAGTGTCACTGATGCATTGGACCACACTCAAACCAAACTCGGAAGTCACTTCTTCTACCTTTGATTTCATGTGTTTCTATTATTTTCTTCTCTTACCCATCTCCCCACTACAGGTGCTTTTGGTCTCATCAGCATGATGGTGACCAACTGCTTGTGAAGAACCCAAAGCAGTTAACACACAAAAGAAAGGGGCAGTCACTTTGCCAACTGACAGCTCCTCCAGAAATGTTTGGACACCACATCCAGCAGCACCCACACCCTCTGTTGGTTTCTCAGCTGCTTCAGATGATGCTGTGGCACATGCTGCTTTGCAATGGGAACCAGAAAAAGGAACCACACTTCTGTTCAAACAAACCTGATCAAAGGTAAATTTTTTATCTTTTTGGTGCTAACTCCAGAGCTCAGCCAGGGCTTCATGCCTGGGCTCTTCATCTTCAAAACCTTCACCCAGCTCCTTTCTCTCCTGCTACCCCTTCCAGATTAAGATACCATGATTAAGATCAAGAGGCCAGCAAAGTTAGTCACCCTCTTTTGTCAGCCTAGGTTTTTCCCTTATCTGACTCCTCTCTATCCTATCTCTAAAGGGTAGGGTTAGACTAAGCTGCTGAAAGTGTCAGGCCAGGCTGGAATGAGAGTGTGTAGGATGATAAAGAGAAATGAGGTGGTGACAGAGAGGTTGAGAAGAGGTCTAAAAAGCCAATATTGCATCAAGTGTGCATAGTATATAAAACTGATGGGAAAATTAAATGCACAGCATGATGGGAAGGGACTGCTTCCTTTCTGACAAACCAGAAAGAAGGGGAAAAAACTGGGTGTTAGTTCATTTTCAGAACTGATTTGTCAGCACATAATACTTTGCAATGGTTGGATACCATTTAACCTATGATTCCAGTGAACCCTGCAGGTATTGTAATTAACAATGTCACCACTAAGTGACTCTTTTACAAACAAGGAAGGTTCCAACCATGAAAATGGTCCTACTGGGGAGAAGGAATGTGAAGAAAGAGGGTGAGAATGAGCGAAAGCTTCTCTTAGTCTACCAGACTCCTCCTCTGGAGAAGAAAAACTTAATTAATTGTAGCACCACTGAAGCTCTGCAGAGAAAAAGCCTATTAAGTCATGAGCTCCATCCTTCAGATCACAGTCCAATTCCCACTGAGCCACTCAGGATAGTGCTCAGTGTCTCTAGTGGCAAGGTTTCTGGAAATACCAACTCACTGAAGCAGTTAGATATTGAACAGCAAAAGAGCTCTGACAACTTTGGGATGGAAAAGGTGTATTTGCAGCTCTCCTGGTCTGTCAGACCCTTCTCAAGTACTGGATCTTTGCTTATGGCATAAAGCAGAACACATAAGAAAAGTAGAAGGTGGAAGAAGGAACAGGGAAGGTGGATTATCACCTTCTCTTTGGCTCCATCCAAATTAATTCTTCCTTCCAAAAATGTGTTTACAATTTGAAGACTGTTTCTCACTGCAGATGTGAGAGCTGTAGCATGGTTACAGGTAGACTTTCTGTTTCTCACACAGATTATTGCAGCAAGCAGAAATGCAGCTTATTACAAAGAAACAGTATCTGAGCTGTTTGCAGAAGGTACATGCCTTTGAATTTATTGGAGACATACTGAGAAACTCTGCCAACCACCTAATAATAATATAAATACAGCCTTGAATTAATGTAATGCTTTAACAGGCTGGCTTGCTCACTCTGCAACTTCCAAATCTTGCTCTCAATATCTCTAAATCCATTATTTATTTATTATTAACTTATTCTGCCACTAATGATCTCAGTGGAAGCTTGCCTGTCAACTAACCCATGTTAAGGGAGGAAAAAAAAAGCAACCAAACATGATTTAAAGGCTGAAGCTTCAAAGTTGTGAGAGCAATGTGGGAGTTTAGAAATGAGATAGTAGCTACAGGGGCAGTTTAGAGGAATGGAGGTTTATAGTGTGAGGTGAGGCTGAATGTATTCCTTTGCCAAGGGAAGAGCTGCACTAAGCAATCCATACTCTGGACTCAATAATGCTTCCTGAAAGACCAGATGAGAGATAAAAACCCCATAGTTTCTGTCATTTCCATCTGGAAATAGCCTTCCCAGCACTTCACTGAGTGGAAAACTTGCTGCCTCCAGGCTGCCTTGAGGTGTGATATTTTCAAGGTGCTTTATGATTCTTAGCCCTGTTATACTGAATAGTTTCAAGAGGATTCTCAAAGTAAGCTCCAAACAGCCTCCTATCCCACAAAATTCATCTGATCTCACTTCCTGCACAGAAACTTATTTCAAGCCTTCATTTTTTCTGACTTTACAAGAGTAGGTGGGAACAAGCTACCTTATGTTCATCAAGGATGAGAGGATGCACAGGCAGTATCTTGACACATTTATGCTGAATACCCCCAGTCCTGCTCACTTGCTGGAAACTTGGTCACATAGATCGCAAAGGGTGAAGTTGGACAGGCACAAGGATAATTCTCAGATAGCTGAGGAGCATATTCTGAGCCCTACAAGATGAAACTATAGCACTGAGAGAGATCTCTCAGGCTCCCAGACATAGATCCTGGCTCCTCTATTCCAGGATCCCAGAAAACAAAACAATTTAAAACACAACCAATGCCAAGATCCATTTTTGGAGTCTCCAAACTCTGCTGTTGCTTTCCGGGTGACCTCACCAGTCTTTCTGAAATCTCTAAGACTCCTCTGGGTCCCTCAGAGATCACACTGGGCTATGTTTACACCGCCTTTCACTTTTGTTTTCAAGACCTTGGCCATGTTTATTGATTTATGCTTTGTTTCACAGCACTGCCTTTCTGCTGAAGGTGACCCTGTGTCTCCCCAGACTGAAGTGTTACTCTTGCAAGGTCATGCTCTAATGCCTGACTGGCTCCTATAAAACATCACTCTCTGAACTGCTCCTGATGGCCAACAGTTCTGCTTCTAACACATCAAAGAAGGTTTGAAAATGAGCACAGCCCGACTGCCTTGATGATGGGAAGCTGGGATTATGTCAAAGTTCTTTGTGTTTTAAAGGTCAACACATCAACTTCTCAACGTGCTTTCCTATGGCTGTAATTGCAAACCTTTTACTCAACATAATCATACAAATATGCCTTGAAAAATCTTAAGTTAGTGAAGAAAAGATCTCCTAGAGAATTTAATGCTAATTGAACTTTCTTACTTCAGATTACAGGAAGAAATCAACTATTTCAAATGATCTTGTCATTTTTCAGCCTTCCAGCTGCCTATTGGTAGAGCTCCACTGGAGACCAGTTTTTAGAGGGGGAGCAAACAGAAAGGACCAGAAATTGATTTTTGAACTCATCATCATAGAATGGTAGGGGTTGGAAGGGACCTCTGGAGATCATTGAGTGAGTCCAACCCTCTTGACAGCACAGGAACACCCAGGGCAGACCACACATTATTAAACTGTTAATTTTAAAATATACTATACACAAGAGTCATGTCACCTTTATATTTAGTATGTAAAATTGCCATAGGAACCAAAGGTTATTGATCTGGATTTAAGTTTGTGAGCAGCACTGTCCAACAGACACCACACCTCAAACACCACAGTGTTACACTGTGCCATGCACACCCCCACCTCATAGCACTGACATCCTAATTCCCTTTGTTGAAAACTTTCTTGATCTAACTCAAACTTTTCATCCATCCAAGTTGTTGCTGCTTGTACTGCTACATTTAGAGACTAAATAATTCCCTTCCCCAAACAATTTGTGTTGTTCTCTGGAAGGTGTTTACAGGCTTTAATCACATCCCCCCAAGGTCTTCCTATTCTAGACTCCACAGCTTTCATTCCTCACATCTCCTTCTATTTTTCTAATCCCTGCAGGGCATGGCATTATACCTGGTTTTTTCCTAGCTTTTTGGATCTCAGAAACTGTGGAGGGTGAGAATCACACACTAAGTGCTACAAAGAAAAGCAGTGTAGCTAACAGTGCTAACAGTGTCTATGTTTAGGGTAGTCTGAGTAACAAAAGGCAATGGATTCCAGCCCTACAAACACGAGACAAGCAGCGTTGACATGGATCAGCAAAAGATCTAGTGAAAAAGACATCTTTACACTTCCCCACAAAATTTAATCAGATGCTTTGCTATGAATCGGGGGGGGGTGGGGGAAGGATCAATGAAGTCTTACATCTTACACTGTCTTGCTTACAAATTATGGTAGCAAACAGAGAGGAGAGCAGGAAAATCCAATCTAGATTTTTCTCCCATGGAAAAATACTTTAAAGTGTAACAGAATAGGTGTGTTTGTGTCACAGAGTAACACAGCACTGCATGATAGGATTACAGTGTTCATATCAACACATGGCTTCCTAAAGTGATATAGGGTTGTCAAGCTGCAAACGCTGAGTCACATATACCATGGGAATGAGATCTATGGGCTTGCTCACCTGATAAACTGAGAGATATAACTATCAAAATAGTGTTACTTCATTAATTTGCTGGCAGCCTTCCATGTAATGCCACCTCTGGCTGTGTAGAGGCTGCTAGGAAGAGAGGGCAGGCCAGGCAGATGTTGAGGAAAGGAGCTGGCATGCATCTCCAGTTCCCAATGGGCACTGTCCAATGCAGTGCTTTTTAGATGCATTTGGCTTTTCCTCTGAAAATGAAACAGTTCAAACTTCAAACCCCTCATATCATCAGAGATGCTTTCAGAATTTATTTCCACAGGCTAAAGAGCTGTTTAAATCTCCAAAGAAGATAAAGTGTAATTCTTCCCTCCTTAAACTGTCCACATATTTTTGGCACTTTGAATAAACTGACCAGGTTTGGATTCTGCTCTGCAGATATTTCATCCCCCACAAAGATCACCAATGAGCTCCAGTGTCTTTATAGTCACTTGGAAATTTACTGAAAGTCTCTCCCAAAGTCACATGACACCTGGTATCTGTTTCCCAGCATACTCCAGAACATCACTACATCTCTCCACTTTCCTGAGAAATCACTCCCATTCTTCAGCAGCTCCTGAGGACTGCAACACCAAATAAAACCCTAAACAGAAGAACGTGAAAGAGACAAGACAGTAACATAGATAATCTTCTGTCATTCTGTGTAAAAGGAGGTTTCATCCTCTGCTGGAATAATGTGCTCAACTTTAGTCCCTAAAAAGGCCAAGCAGGCAGAGCCACAGCGGAGGGCAGCAAAAGCAGATTGCATTATTATACAGGGGGAAGAAAGTAACCCATTAGAAGGAAAATGAAAAGCTTTGGGATGATGAGAGGTAGAAAGTATAAGATGGAGAATAGATCTTTGAGAGAACACTGCAGATAATGTCTAGAAGGGCAATTACTTGTTCCCTTTCTCTTTACTCTTCCCCATAACACAAGACCTGGAGGGCAATTTGCAATTAAGGGCCACCTATTGAAAATGGACAAAAATGAAACACTATTTAGCATGTAATTAACCTGTGGAACTCACTCCCACATGGTATTCCATGGACAAAGAGCTCAGACAGAGCTCGGGAAGGATTAGACACTCCTAAGAAGAGGTAAGATAGCATTGTGCGTTCCACCAGCTTGGATAAAAATAAAACACAAAGAATATCAATCCTCCTGCTTCAGGACCAAAGTTGTTCATTGTGATCAGCAGCAGGTAAAGCTCAGCAGGATGTGAACGATGCAGTTCTGCCAATGAAAGCTTTAGTGCACTGCCCTTTCCTCTGTGCTCCTTCTTACTTATCTCAGATGCTTATATGGCTCCCACAGATTCAGTATGTGAGTTCATTACAATCAGTAACATATTCATCATCACAATAGCCTGAGAAGGTACAGAAGAGTTTTTCTGCCTATTGTTCAGACTGTGAATAAAGAGACTTGGGGACATGCTGGAGGTCACACAGGAGAAGGGCACAGAGTGCTGCAAAGGCACAGAACACCTGCTCCATCAATCCATCCTGATCATTGGACACTACTGCTCCCCAGAGCAGAGGAGACAGTAGCTCCATCTCCATGTCCCCTTTGAACACAGATATCTCAACACTAAGCACACCAGCATCTTCATTCAAGAGCAACCCTCACAGGATCAAAATAACCAGTGACATCAGCCTGCCAGTGTTCCTGTTCCAGTGACAGCAGCTCTCAGGTGGTACCACGCAGCAAGTTTCTTGTTGATACCCAACACTACCCAAGCAGTTTTTTGTCCTGTGGGATGAACTCCAGCTGGCATCTCTGGATGGCACAAGGGCTCCTAGCACGTGATGTTTCCCTCCTGCTATGACTTAACTATACAGTTTTTACTACATGTAGCCCACTTAGGGTGAGGCCACATAGCTGCTGCACGGGGTTTTTTTTACCTAAGCAGTCCCAGGGAGTCCAAGAGAACAGGTCCCATGGGTTGCACAATCTGGGATTCTTTTAAAATGACAGATGTACAGAAACTGTGATATTTCTTCATGTGGAGATGGGTCACACATCTCCTTTTTCAAATACCTGTATGTGTATTATACCTCTGTTACTTTTTATATTTATTTTTAATATATTTATTTATCTGAGAAAGGGGTTTATCAGTCAGTCTCTGATCATAAGAAAATGACAGCACTCTAACATTCTCTCCTTTTTTTTTCTTTTCTTTTTTCTTCCCCTCTTTTTTTAAAATATAAAATAAACTTTTTTTTTTTTCCATTTCTTGGAGCAGTTTTGCCCTGAGATGGAAACTTAAAAGGTCCACCATGATCTTTGCTGGAAAAGAAGTCCACTTTGAAGCAGTGGCACAATGAATACACAGGTCATTTTGAGAATAAAGTATAAAGACACACTAACCATGAAAGTTTTATTTCCTTCTCAAGTGATAAGCATGTATCAAGGAAAGACTTTCTTTTTTTGCTACCTTTGGCCTGTTGTGGAACACTTGTTAAAAAAAATGTTCCTTGATACTAATCTCCAACTGGTGTTTCACTTATCTTGAGCTCAAAATGTCACCAGCTTTCCAATGGTGCTGCAAAGAGACCTAACTTACATATCAGTAAAAGGGCTCTATTTTAATCAAATCTATTATTCCTCTCCCTTCCTGCCTTCCTTCCTCCATCCCTCCTTTATTCATTTTTCTATTCTGCCACTGCATTTCTGCTTTGATTTTGATTTCTAATTGAAAACAAAACAAAAAGGCAAGGAGAGCAGCTATATATTAATACAGAATAAGGCTACTCTTAGCTTGGCCCATTGAACTAACACAGTTTCCATTCATCTGATATAGCACAATTAGTTAAATGAATTTAGCTTGCAGTAGTCTAATCTATTTCACCAGGCCACAGGTAATTTTCCTGAAGGGGCTAGTGGATGCTGAACAGAAGCCAACAGTACCTGGCACAGGTGAGGAAGGTGCTTTTTCAGAAATACAAGACATGGGATGAGAAGGAAAAAGTGGATGCTCACAGATTAGGAACTAACAGCTTTAATGCCATCCATTCCAATACAACCTGAATCTCTACACTGAAATCTTGCTACAAAGAGAATAAAGCCTCTCCCTTAGATTGCATGTGCCATGGCCGTGAACATGATAAAATGTAATTGCACAGCAGATTTCCACGGGGCCCTGTTCCAAAGCCAAGTAATGCAGGGGATTGGGATTCACTTCACATAAGGGAAGCTTCAAACAATCAAGGATCCAGCTCAGGATTCTACTGACAAAAATCAAAGGAAAATCACTTCATTAAAGGTTCTTATTACAAATAAGTAGATCAAAAATCTAATTAAGCATATTCCACAATTCACATCACAGGGAGATCAGAAGCAAATGCAAGTCACAGATTGCTTGAGCATTGGCTTGGTGGGCACAAGAAGTGCACGGCTGAGTCCTGCAGCTGGACAGATGGATACAAGGATAATGATACTGTCGCCCCTTTGGGAAAGAAAGGACTCAAATTCCATCTTCAGCAACACTGCCTGAAATTGTATGTGCTCCACGTTACTCCTCAACCTGAATCATCATTAGATAATTTCCTCTGAAGTTCACACTCCGAAAAAGTAACCTTGTTCTTTACTAACACGTTTTGGTACAACACCAGTGAGCCAACATATCCTAAGAGGATAATCATATGGGTTTCTACCTTTCTACTAGTGCCTTGTCCCTTAGATCTAAACAGTGGGCACACTTTCTATAGTGCTGCTCACCTGAGCATATCAAAGTGCTTTACAGAATGTTTGTTATAAGTAATTACCAGTTGGCACGTGTGAATAATTTACAGGGTGGCTGAAGTAAAATTCCTGCCACTCTGTTTCTCCACTCCCCACTTCTTCTTTGCTCTTCCCTCTTTCCTGGCTGCTGTAAATTAGGAATGCCAGTAATATGAATATCTTCCTAAATCACAGCTCTAGGTACCTATACAAACAAATATCTAGCCCTAAATTTGAAATCAAATCAGAAATAGAAGCCTAAGATGGAGATCTGTTCCCAGAACTAGCAGTGCCAGCACAAGGGTTTCTGCTTCCAGCTGCCTTTTAGCTGATATTAATTGCTCCATCAGCACTACCCAGGTAAAACAATGGTAACTGGTAAGTCAGGTGTGAGCTACAAGGTTGTAAGTGGGAGAGCATCTGACCGTGAAATATACCCCACTAATATGTTGAGAAAGCCAGAGAAATTACCAGACTTGAACTCATTAAATACAGTTAGAGTCATTTCTGAATGTGTCTCATTAAGTCAAATACAGTTCAAACATGTGAAGATCCCTTATTGATCAACAGGAAAAAAATAAGCTTAATTTTCAAAATTGATGGGGGTTTTCCTCCATTTTCTACAGAGATTTTAAAGAATTCTGTCCACTTTGTCTTTGCTTTTCATTTTTCTCAGTCAGCTCTGGGAGTCTATTTCCCAGGGCAGTCTACATTTAACAGCCATGAACATTTAAAAAGTAACTGTGAATTGTCATAATTGTCATCTTGAGTAGAGGCTGGAATTCTGGGGTTTGATTCTTTTCTTCTTTTTATTTTTTTAATTTTTTTTTCCCCTACAGGATCTTAATTGCCTTTTTCATCATCACAGATTTTGAAATAAAGTTGATGCTTGGGGGAGTTTAATATTTGAATAAGAAAAGAATGGTGATCACTCTCAGAAGCTGAGAAAGGAAAGCAACTGAAAGAACCAGAAGTAGAAAGGTGTGGCGAATGGCTAAAGGTGTGACACAAAGCCCAGTGAAGTACAATGGCTGAACACAAAAGAGGAAAGAAAAAAACACAGCAGCTGTCTACCAAGCCAATAAGAAAAGGTTGAAATGTTAAATAACCAGAAAGGAAAAAAAAAAAAGGAGAGCTTTCATGGCAGGAAAAAGAAAGGGCAACAGAGAAAGAAGCAGCACAATGACAACATAGTCTTATGCACACAGGAGGTAAAAAGTGTCCAATGATAGAACATATGGACAAAGAAAAATAACCCCAGTCACAGATGGATTTCCAAGGCAACATGTAGAAACCAAACAAAAAATAAAGACAAGAAATGAACCAAGTGAATTGCTTATAATCTCCATAAAAAAAAAAACAAAAACCCCAAACCACTTTGAAAAAAGCAAATAACCTTTTCCAGCTTAACAAAAATGTTCCTTTTCTAAAAAGGCCATTTTATGACACAAGTTTTCCCATTCGGCTAATGTCAACCAGCTCTAGTTATGTATTCCAGGGCCCTGGGGCAAAACATAATCTATCTGTGTTTTAAATGAGAACATCTTTGTTCAGACCTTAGGCCAACAGCAACCAAGGGACCCATCAGTGCTGTGGAGAAAAGCAACAGGCAGAGAACAGTAGGGCACGCTTTGAATGTCAGATAGTACCCAGGCAGTCAACTACACCTCAGCCAAACAGTCACTTTCAATACCCATCACTCATCATGACACCTTTAAAACATGTCAGAATGTGTCCTTGCTTCCATGCCAGCTGCTACAACAGCTTCCACTGGAGTCAGCTAAGAAGCTCCTCCAATATGTGAGGGTGTAGTAGGTGCCACCTGCTGTTTGTAGATCCCTTCAAGGGTTTCCAGTCTTTGGGAAGCTGATAGCCAGCAGATCAGCCACCTCACTACAATTCATTCCAGCTCACTGAAGGCTTCACCTCAGGATCTCCACAATGGCTATTTGTGCTCTGTACACAAGCAGGATTTCACCAAACCATCACTCCCTTCCCAAGAGCCTGCACCTGACCACCCAGCAAAAATCCTCCCGCCCACGAGTGGCTGGCAAGCTGGAGAACACTACCCCATTGCACAGCTTTGAAGCCAGGCTCTTTTTTTTTTCTGGCTACCACAGCTGTGATTATCTGGAAGTATCAGCCTGTAATCAGAGCTGCCAAATGGATGGATCAATAGAGAGCTATCAGCAATTAGCACCCTTCTAACTGCATGGCACATTTTTTATTTATTGAAGTGGCAAGTCAACATGCCTGGGGGATAAGCAGCTGATGGCACAGAGATGTAAGGAGAAAGGAAGAAAAGGGATAGAATTGCTCCTATTGGAGACTACCCTTTTTCCCTCCCTCTACTGCGTGCACATCTTTGAGGCACGTGAGCACTGTGTGCACTACATGTGGTTACAGACATCCCATTCCCAGGGGAGGCCACTCTGCATCATCATGGAATGTTTGCCAGTCTCAGAGTATTACCTTGTGGATTATCTTTTCTTTTTGCTTCAGACCTGTTCTGCTTTCTTAGAATTATAAAATGATAAGGGTTGGAAGGGACCTCTGGAGATTGAGTCCAGTCCCCCTGCCAGAGCAGGAACACCCAGGGCAGGCCACACAGGAACAGATCCAGGCGGGTCCTGAATGTCACCAGAGAAGGAGACTCCTCAGCTTCTCTGGGCAGCCTGTGCCAGGCTCTGTCACTCTCATAGTGAAGAAATTTCTCCTCATGTTGAGGTGAAACTTCTGTGATTCACCTCCTGCCATTAACTCTCATCCTATCCCAGGGTACAGCTGAACAGAAACTGACCCCTTCTACTTGACCCCCACCCTGCAGATATTTGTAAACATTCATAAAGGTCCCTCTCAGTCTCCTCCAGGCTAAACAACCTAGGGCTCTCAGCCTTTCCTCACAAGAGAGATGTTCCAGTCCCTTCATCATCTTTGTAGCCTCTTTTGGGCTCTCTTTAGTACTTCATCCTTGAAATAGAAAGACCAGAATTGAACACAACACTCCAGATGGGGTCTCACTAGCACAGAATAGAGGGGGAGGAGAAGCTCCCTCGACCTACTGGCCACACTCTTCTTTATACAACCACAGGAGTTTTCATGACTGAAAGAACTGGCAATATCACAGGTCAGGATTTAGTAGAAATGAGAATTGCTAGAGGGGCAGAACTGGGGATATCAGGTCTAACCAAAGACTTGGATTAATTAACACAGCTACTTGAAAAGGCTGTGTTGAGAGTGGCTAGAAATACCCAAATATACATTAAGGAGAAGAGTTCTACAAAGGCTGGGGACTAGAAGTCACCATACAGAATCATGAGGTAGCAAACTGCTATGGCCTCTGCTCAGCAGCTTTCCTTCAGAGACACCAGGGAAACCCCCCAACCTTCCAATAATGAAACAAAACACCTTCTAGCAATGTTGATTTCTAAAATGCAGTTCTAAGCTCTATGATCTGTCCTGGTTGGCTTTGCTCTGTTGGTATTAGCTGGTTCTCAAGGCATCATTGAGGCATCAGTTCTGGAATGTGTTAGTGTTCAGCTCGGCTTTGGGGATCATCCTACAGGAGGGAGGCAGGGTGAATGTTTCAAAAAGCAAGATAGCATTATTATTTTTAAACCAGCAGTTACTATTCTTTCTCACCTCCCTGCTGGTACTGTCAATCCAAGTCAGCCCTCACCCTGAAGGGCATTTTACTTCTAGTCTGCACTTCACATAGAGCTGTAAGAGCTCAACCATGAAAGGAAGCAGTAGGCACAGCCTCTATCCCAGCTGCAGCTCTCCGCCTCTCCGATCCTTCACCCAGCTGGAGAAGTTTGGCTCCTCTCTGCCCCGCCTGAATTCACTCCAGTTCAGGCAAACTCAGCACGAGGCTTCCCAGTCCCAATAATGAGGCCAGAGGGAATCATTTAGGATGCTGTCATTAGTGCAAATACATAACCTTTGAGTTCTTGAAGGTAATTTCAGCTCTGTTTCCATAGCTGATAAACAGTCTATTGTGTACTGACTTGAGGCAATTGCAGCAGGATATTTCAAGTCAATCTCAGCTAAGCCTGATAACTCTCCCCCCCCCACCTCCTCCTCCCTTATTTATACCCAGCAACTGGACGTGGCAAGTCAATGACCATCGACAATATGACACATGGATATACAGACCTAGCAAGTCTAATATCAACTGAAGTGACAGTGCTGAATTCTGGCTACCATCAGAGCAGAGACAAATGTTCCAGCTGCCAATATATATGCCCTTGCATCGACCTTGTGTGAAGCACCCTTGGCCTGAGGGAGCAATAGAAATCAATTAAAATTGTTCAGAGGGACAAATTCTGCATACCTTTCAGCAGCTTCCTCTCTTCCTTCCTCTAGTGCAGGTGGACCACCAATCAGAAACCCTTTTGTATGTGTTTATACAGCAAACAGCTAAAGCATTAAGGAATTAACAAGGTGGGGGACAGGGCGTGTTGTTTTTTTTCTGATAGAATCAGGGATCTCACCTCTTCTTCAAAGCCCACAGGACCAAATGCTCAAAATATTTCATTGACTCTGTAGTTTCCCTTTCCAGTCTTGTTTGTAAAAAGCTCCTGAAATTTCTCCTGCACTTGAAGGGGGCATTTATAGTTGTCACTTTTGCCTACTCAGAACATCCATCCTCCACATGAACAGCTTCTCCCTGGAGTCAAAGAGGACATGTGATACTTTCCAGGAGGCAGGTTTGCAGTAAAGATCTACTCACGGGGGAGGAACAGAGGCTCTGTGAAAGTGCACTCCAGCCTCTCTGCTTTGCTTAAATGTTCCTTCAGGGTACACTTCAGCTGACTGAGAGGAGCTCTGGCCAGACTGTAGCTAACCCCAGGATCTAGTGCTACCAGTAGGCAGAGGTTTAGCACAGCTGAGAATCAAGCCTTAGGTACCAACACAGCTCACTCCTAGTATTCTCTAAACCCACAAATGTCAATTAGTAGTGAATACAGACAGTGGTCTGCTTGAAACAATCAGAAAATGACAGATCATTTCCTACAGCCCACCCAAGAGCTACTCAACATTAAGAATTTTGCATGAACCTGGCCTGGGCTGCAGCTGAGACTATTGTTTTGAAGTGCAAGGATCCCAGTTTTAGCTCTTATGCTTCAAACCATAAAACCTCCCATAATTCACTTTGTAGACTAGCAAAGGAATTGTTCTGCCGTGGGAAAGCACTGATTGTCTTACCCCTTTCAGCTTCACAGAGTCAGAGCAGAATATGGGAGCACTGCGAGCGTGAACTGGTCTATGGGACAAGATGAAAAGTGAGAAGAAATCTGCTCAAAATAACAGTAATAAATCTGAAAAGCACTTATTCTCTGTCTACATAGTCGGTGGTATTGACAAACCACATCTCCTTTGCTTTTTCCACAATTACACTATCAACCAGACTTCTGGAAGCAATAAAAACTCTTTATCTAGTACTGGTATACATCGAGATTTGAAATTACTTTTAATGACAAAATGCAGGTTTGAGTGCTCTCACATATACTGGCTCTGAGACATTAGCATCAAGAGATGCTGTGAATATATCCCCGTCCTTCATTGCTCTCAGAATAGCAGATGATCTCTGCTAAAAGGGCACCGTGATTTCCTGGTCAGAACCTTAGCTTAAAAGGGACAAAGTACCCCCCGAGTTTGCAAATGGCTTGTTTCTTTATTACAGGCTCTTCACCCATCTTCCCAGACGCAAGTCTGCAGCTAATGACTGCAAGAGGCTCAGCAGACACCGCAGACCTGGGTGCTTTAGCGGAACAGCGACTGCTCAGCACTGAGCGGCGATTATCTTGTCACCCCAGCATTTCCCTCCCTCAGGCAGAGGCGGTTAAGTTATCTGGAGAACGCCTAAAACACACATTTTTGAGAGGGAACTGTGAGGTGATGGATGATGGGAATCTGCCAACATAGGCACCAGGGCCATTAAGGCTGGCTGAGGTCTGATTACAGTTTTGCATAGCGTGAGGGCACCTCTGAAGAGGTGCAATTTAAAGGCTCATTGCCCGGCTCCTACCTGGCGTAGTGCGAGGAGGGAAAAACTGCTGGAGCCTGGTCTGTTTGAAATCACCTGTTTATGTTCTGCTATGGAATAGTCGACAAAATATCTCATGAAATACTAAGTAATGAAAATGCTGGGCTCATTCTGAATTGCTGCAAAGTGATCAGCCAGCAATTGGAAAAAGAGAGCTGGAATTGATGGAACATTCCCTGCTATTTGCTTTTTTGTAACTCCCCTGAAGTAGGAAGCCTGCATTTCATTACTGGCACTTTCCTGAAAAGAACTTGGTGTTTTCTTATGTGTTTCCCTAGGCCGTTTATTTTCTGCCATGCAAAGCTGCCACTAGTGCACACACATCTTGCAATACAAGATCTCTATAAACCAAGAACTGGATTAGGAAAATGAATATCGCCTTCTGCCACTAAGAGGTAGAGGCTGGAAAGAAGCAGGTTTCATTTCCATGATGACCTTTGTTTCTGGCTCTGCTCTATCAGGAGCTCCTCTACTTAGGAGCAAACTCATTCAGACACAGCAGCTAAGACTGGCAGAGCATGTTTGTCCTAATAACTTAGATGTTGGCTCTGCTCTGACCCAGTTAGAGAACTGAACACTGATTTAGGCTGAGTTTTCACACATGTGGGCCAGCAGGCCCTTTAATTCAGCAATATATCATGAGGCAGGGAAAGATTTGATTTTCACCTTGAAAATGCAGTTCCTCACTAGAGTGTGATGAGGACTTGGGGGGGTTTTGAGGTGTTTGTGTTTTTACTGGTGAAGCTCTGTTAAAGAGAGAGACAATTTTTATCCTGACTAGCTTCTACCTCCCAGTGCCAAGCAACACCCACTCTGACAGCACCTCTTTATTTTTTTTTCCTGCCAGGATCTACCTGCCAGCCTCTGTCATGTTGCTGTTCATATTCTTGTCTTTTTAATCCCCGAGTCCCTTATTTCATTCAATATTGTCAGGCACCTTGAGCAGGAAGCTGCAGACCTCCTAAAAACACCTCAAGCCTTGAACACATCCCCAGCTCATCAGCAAAATGATTGCATAGATATAAAAGAGAAATGTCTTTAGCCATAAGTAGGCTGAGTCCCACAGCCATCAATTAAAAAGCTGCACTGATTACCCAAACACTGCACATGCAGACACACAGCCACAGCCATTAGCTAGAGAAAATCTGTATGAGCAACGCAGGAAAAGCCACAAACTCTGTGAACATTTGTAATTTTAGTGAGCGTGTGAAACCCTCTTTGGGGAGATGGAGATCCATGGGGCACTGGCGAAGCTCTTTGCATCTTGCCCTTGCTCACTTTGTCTTCCTCTGATTCACTGTCCTTGCCCACAGTACAAAGTCAGGCTCATTCCCTCCCACCAGACAGTTTCACAGCCAGGACAGGGATATATTTGCTGCTAAACCAGCAGGAGATGGCTCTCAGAGGTGATCAGGAGCTCCCAGTAGCCTGGACCACAGCAGAGGTGCCCAGCCTGATGCAAAACTGGTCCTATAGTGGAAGCCTGGGGAATATACAAAGTCTTCATTTGCCTTGCCCAGCAAGCCCCTGCCTTTCAGCAGCAGGATGTTCTCCAGCTCTCAGATTTAGAGCTCCATTTTTTTCAAGGAACAGTGGACTGCCTTTTTTTTTTTTTAAACCCTAGACTTCTGGAGGCTGCTGGAGGTGGTTGACTAACATGTAATGTGATGAGAGAAAGAAGTAGCAAGTATTTTTAAGGGTGCCATTAAAAAAATATTAAATACTAAAAATATTCTATAACTGCAATCATGCAAGTCCTGCTGAGATCATGTGGAACATGCATCTCCAGAGATTAGGTGAAGGCAAGGATGGAGAAATAAAACAAAAATAATTTTATATGGGGTAACATCTTTCCTAAAAAAGAAAACAGAAAGGCTAGGATCCACAGAGGGAACAACCAGGCACTTTCACAGTCATTCCCTTGGGAGCTGGTTGCTTTCCTGAGACCCTTAATTAATTATACATGCTAGTGAAGAGATAGAACGTGGCTTTGACTAAAATAAAAAACAAAATTTAAAATTAAAAGAGATAGGGAGAGGGAAGACAAAATGATTTTCTTAATCCAAGTTTGAACTAATTTCACTTTAATCAGAAGCTGACAGGAAAGTGGTAAAGCCGTGCTGCTTGTCACAGAGATGTCCCCACTGTCTTTAACTGATAAAACATTTCACTGCTGACCTCCAGTGGGAGGAGAACATTTCCTTTAATGTTGTTGAGTGCAATTTCAACAGATCTCAGTACTTATTACAATCTGCTCCATGGTCACCACTCCATCAGCCTGAACAAATGGGATTTTTGTGAGTCTAAGGCTTTTTTTTAGGGCAATAGGAGTATCTGGCTCTTATAAACTGCAATGACCTCCAAGACAAGGCCAACCCAGGCAAATCTAGGTTAAAAAAAATACTTTTGGCTCATCAAAACAAAGGTGAAAAATCTTTTTAGCTACAGCAATTTCAAATCTTTGAATATCAGATTTCTGCTTTACAAGTCTCAAGTGTTCTGATCCAGGTTCCTAAGCAATGTCTAGAGTTGACAGAAACCATCTCCATCCTCCTTATGGCCTCTTGCCCTTCTTTAGACCTTCTATAATGTATCCCACAGTTGGTGTTCATTTAATTAAAGTTATTTTTTGATTTCTTCAATAAAAAATGAAACCCCTGGTTGCCTTTGACTCTAGGTATCAAACCAAAACTAGAACAACATCACATCCAAAGAGCCCAAAGGGTACAGGTCCTCCCAAGCAAAACATACAAGTCATCCACAATGTTGGGGAGTCTCCTTCTCTGGAGACATTCAAAAGCCACCTGGATCTGTTCCTGTGCGACCTGATCTGGGTGACCCTTCTCTGGCAGGGAGATTGGACTAGATTATCTTGCCAGGTCCCTTCTAACCCCTACCATTCTGTGATTCTGTGAATCCCAGCTACTCTGGATCAAGGATGGGAATTTCTTCCACTGACAAGGACCCTCTGCAAAGAAGGTTTTTCATGGAAGCTCAAATGCCTCCATTGAGCAGAGCTCAGGTATTAAAGTGGAAAAAGAATGTCTCTCTCTTCTTTCAAGTAGGTCATTTCAAACAATTTAAGACTTCAAGTGAGAAGTAACCTCACAACTGAATCAAAATACTAACAAACAAGCAACTTGGACCCTAATACAGGCTGTCATGGAAAGGGATGTCCTCTGCATCAGCATTGATTATACTTTGATCCCATACTGGTGGCACAGGGTGCCCTGAAGCAAGTTCTCACTGAAGGAAAAAACCAAACAACAAACCACTAAATAATGAATCATCAGAATAGTCATCTCTAAATCTAAAAAAAAAAAAAAAAAAAAAAAAAGGTAAGAATACCTAGCTACCAACCGCCAACGTGCTGCTGTATGTTTATATGCCACCAACATAGGAATCAACATCCTCCTGAGACTGATTGAACTTTAGATGGCAAAGGCACCACCTCTTCATGGCTTCCAGTCCTTTCTATTTGTAACAGGACACTCTTCTGCCTTTATACTATCAGACACCTCTTAGTTAGGGGTAAGAGGTCAGTTATTTTCTTCAAACACCATATGACACCAGGTCCAGGACAGGCTTGTCCAGATTTTCAAGGAAGCATCTTTGAGACTAACCTCAAATTTACAAGGGTGCTACAGACATCCTTCAATTAACACTCCCGTTTGCTGCCTCGCCTGTAAAAATATGGAAATGACCGGCTGTAATTTCTGACTATTTTGTTGATTAGTACTGGCAAATCATTTCCTCTCTCCTCTTTTTGGACCCGCCCATCTGTGCTCTCTTGCCTTGCCCATAAGCTGTGAGCCCCTTGAGGAAGAAACAGCCCTTCTGTTACAAGTCTGCACATTGCCTGACACTGCAGAGTCCCAGTTCACAACCAAGATGCTGGAGATGCAAACTGCTAACAGCAGCAACTGCAAACACAGCCACGTCTGCTCCAGCTCTTGGATCTTGCATCTGGACAGTCAACGTGTAGCTGGTGTGTTTGTACAAATCACATTTTACATGAAACCTGGGGGCAGGAGTCGTGTCTCATCTGCAGAGATGAGATCTCTTTTTTTCTCTGCCCATTCCCCCATGGCAGCAGACCCTGGCTGCTCTTCGCCAGTCGAAGACCAGATGTGCCTCCGGACTGATGCCAACTGGCAACTCTTAGGTCTCTCTAAAAAATCAAGGCACTGAAAAAAAGCCAGGTTAAAAAGAAAGAGCTTCTCTGGGACCAACTAGAAATAGGGCACTTGGTTAGTAACAGTCGTGTGAGGCGGGATGGATTGAAACCACCAATTAACCTCAAGTAGGTCAGGGAGCCACTGCAGGCTAACACATTCTAGTCACAGATGACAAGGGATGAATTTAAAGCAATGGCCTAAAAGGAGAAATCAACATAGCACACACCTAAACTCCTGCATCAGTCTGCCTTCAGAATTAAGTGGTTCAGACTGTTTTTATCAAGCCATTCCTCCACGTGTAGCACCGGGACTCTGGCTGTGGCAGCCCAGACCTAAAACCTGCAGCTGAACTTCGCTCCTCCAAACGTGCGCTGAGCTACGCGCTGCAGAGCACGAAACCCCGCTCGGCCTTCATCAATTATTAACAACGTTGTTGCTTCAACTTTCTCCTGACTCCCCAGATAAACTGATTGTCTGGATTACTGTCTCTGAGCGAAACTTTGTAATGTTTAATGATCCATCTTACTTAATATTCTGAATTTGGCTCTTTGCAGATGCAGCTCCAGTGCTCCTGACTAGATTTGAGTTGGCAAAGCCACTTTTCCTGACAAAAACAACTCAATCTTTCCTCGTTTTAGATTGTTTCACTCTCCCATTTATGGCTTTCTCATTTAAGATACGTGCTATGGACTGGAGCTCTCTGATCCTTTATTACCACCAGCTTTTTAATCCATGACACACCAATGTTTTCATCCTTTGTATTTTGTACCAACATTAAAATCTACACCATGGGGTTTGTCTGCCTGTTGTTTGTGATCTGTAAATTGCAAGAGAAGAATTGTGCTACATGACCCCACATACTCAGGACCAGCACTGCAAATACTGTCTAATGAGAATAACTTTCTTTCTCCTGCCATCTCTTCTCACATTACACTATCACTTTAATTTTATAAACAGCAATTCTGTGGCACTTTTCATAGTTCCCCATCCATCCAGTACACTTTGAAGAACAAAGACATGCAGTATAGTTTCAACTGAAGAAATGAAATCCTATAAAATGGAGAGCTTTTTGTACTGTACTCAAAGTTAACATCACCTCCCATTCTTGCAACACATGAATGAACCTCATGTTCACAGGGATGGTGAGAACACTTAAAGGGATAGAACAAAAAAGAACCAATATAGCACCATCTGCTGGATTACTGCTGGCTGCTTTCCCCGGAGGACTATGTGCAACTGCTTTTGCAACCCTTCTTCAGCAGCAATCTCATCACTCAAGTCAGATTTACAGTTGTCTCGTTGCATGCATGACAATGTCACAGCTGGAAAGGTGACAACCTTTTTAGGTGAATATACAATAACACACAGAGAAGATTGCTCATTGCCAGTCAAACACAACCGAGCTCTCTCTAAGCCAGGAACAATGAGCCAAAGTGCTGTGTTCTCTTCCCATTTACAGTGTGAACAGAGGATAAACAAATGCCCTGATGCTGTCCAGCCTGATGATTCTGAGAAGATTTCTTCTCTCTAAAATGAAGCCTGTGGACAACCTCTGTCAAACTACTGTGCAAACCACAAGCCAGATTTTCTCCTGGAGAGTGCCCAACTTCACACACACTTCCTTGGGGCTCTTTCTGCTTTTGCTTCACCTTCTGGCATCTTCTAAAGTGTGCCCAGCAATTCTGAATTGTCAAGAAGAATTTTTGCTTCTCCTTGCATGGCCTCTAGTGTATGTGTCTTGCATACTCAATAAAGGTGTCCTGAGAGAGAGGGTGAAGGCCAGGACTGTAATATAGACTATGATGCACAAGAGCTATACTTTGCTATCCATAGCTCAAGAGAGGTGTAAAAAACACAAGTCAGGAGAAACCTAGCTACACTGAGTCTATTGAAGAACAAAAAGAGCAACAGTGCTTTACATCCACTTATAGTCCAGAATCCCACACTTCAGAGTCTAGCATAGGACCAAGATAATGAGAATTGGGCAAGAGGATCCTGAGGACAGAAGTAATCTCCTCTCAGCAGCTGATAAAAATCAGGTGTAGCTGTCACTACCTTCTCTTGCTTGAAGATCCCTTTTCAGTTCTCCAAAGCAAAATGGCATCAGGGCTAACATACACACACATTTTGATCATTCTATTCTATATTTCTTTCATTGTATGATAAACGAGGAGTTACTTCTTCAAGTGTATTCCTTGCTTATCAACCTGGTTTCTTGTTCCACATGGGGTTTTGCAGCCACTATACTTTAAGGAGTCAGAGTATGATGGAGAGCCAGCTAATACTTGAATAAAACAGTCTCTGAACTCAAAGATGAAATGAAGAAGAGGAAAATATGCCTTGTACCGATATGACAAACCTTATCCTCAAAGGAGCATTCTTCCTTTTGGGAAGCATCTAGAATGCACTTGAAAGGACCTTCAATCTCTGCAGCTCATGAGAGGAAGGGGCTGCTACTCCAGCTTTTCTCTACTGGGAGTAGGTCACATATTGGGAAGTGAAATTTATATCATTTGGTATTTTGAATCAACTCTTCATACCTCTTTCTTAAAGAAGCATGTTGTGTAAGGTAGGTAACCCTATGTGCAAAACAAACTTCCTTCCAGTACTCATAAAGTAGGACTTGATTTATCCCCCTTCACCCCATTTTAGGAGCTGATTTCTAAAGCTATCTACCCTACATAACCTTTGATATCAACATCCTCTCCAAATGCAATTAATCCCATCTGAGAATGAAATCATCCACTGGAAGACCCTTCCTCCCCTGCCACCCCACTGACTGGACAGCCTACTAAGGAGCAGTGTGTTCTCCTACATTTCCCTGTCATGGTCTTCATGGGGGATTCATGTATGGTGGAAAGGCTTAGTCCATAACCTCCCAGAGGGACAACAGAACATGCAGTGCAGATTTACATCTAGTTACTGCATCCTGCCTTCTCTGTGCAGAGGTCCCCTTAAACCACTCCCTGCTGGTCTGTCTGGACCAGGATGGGAAAATGGCAAAAAAAAATCACAGGAATGCATTAAAAGGATCTGGACACACTCTTCTTGTCATATATGGGCTGACTAATTACCAGCAGTTGGAATTAATGATGCTACAGTTTTTGAAAAGCAGAGAGCAGGGATTCAACTGGTCTCAGATTCAACTCTGCATGGGGACAATAGACTGGTCAAGTAAATATTTCTAGTAAAACACAGAACTGTGGATCTCACGTCTTTCGAGATCATAAGATTTTTTCTGCAGCTGCATTATTTCACAGAAACTCAAGAGTATTTCTGACATGATCAGTATAGAGCTCATACCTTTGCTGACACTTTGCTACAGACTGCTATTGGGAATTCAATGCCAGAGGCAGTCATGCTGACCACCACTTAATGTGATTAACTGTACAGGCAGAAAGTGACAGATGTTGAGTCTAGAAAGCAACAGGAGTTTGGCACGGGACCCTTTCTTACAAGATGCAAATATGCATGTGAGCAGATCATCTCATGTGGATAAAAAAGAAATCAAAAAATACTGCACTGAATCATAACTTGTTCTATGGTTACCCCAGAAGCTACAGAAAAATAATCAAACCCCAAAATAATTCAAAAAGCAGTAAATATAGTTCTGGGAATTGCACTGGCACTCATTTGTAAAAAGATCTCTTGCTTTGCAAGCCGTGGTAAGTGTGGGAACCTGTAGAGAGGCTTGGATTACACAAAGACTCTGTGGTCTGGTGGGCAAGGGATGGATGGTGAGGTGAGAAACGCTGGGAGGTTGGTCACAGAGCTCTGCAAGTTACCACATGGATAACACCCCCCCCAGATGTACATCCTCTCCCTGGCTATGTGTCTGAGTATCTAGGAAATCACCACACCAAATGTATCAGTTAATGCAAAGGGAGGCTAGTAAAAGATTAACCATCCAGCAACTCCAGCTCCACTGCAGTCCTGCAGAAAAATCACTGTTTCCTCAGGGTGAGGTTTTCATCTCACTCCAGTCTGTGAGCTAGTTTCTTTCAGATCAAATAAAGAACTGGCAGTGGAAGATGAAGTTTTGTCTTAGCCTTTGCAAGTTAGGCACACATTTGAGTTATGGGACCCTTATGAGCTACGTATGCTGTCTGAGCAGCACTGGCTTCATTTGACCTGAATTTTCAGCAAATACATCGTGACTTTTTTTTTTTTTTTTTTTTTTTTTTTTTTTTTTTTTTTTTTGGTGCCACTTAAGTGAAAAACTTAAATCTCTGATCAGTTTTGCAGAAATTGGATCACAATGGTAGATTGGGAAAAAAAGGCCATGAAATCGACAAAACCATAAATGAGAACATGCTGTAGATCTAATAAAAAAATCTTTTTCTTGTCCATGTTACTACTAAATCTTCTGTCTCTTTTTATTTGGTGAAGGGGAGAGGCAGCCTTCCAGGCTATAGGTCACTTGTCTTTTAACTTGGTACATTTCCAATCAAGGGAGCATGCTGCAGTCATAAAGATAAAATAAAAACAAACAAAACATAGACACTTCTTTCAGCCTTTTGTTTCCATAATACCCGCTGTTATTTCACTACTTCTGTGGTTTATCACTGCATTTAGAAAGTCATTGAAAAAATGTTAATGGTCTGGTGGCAAAGCAGCCATTGGGAATGAAGAATGAGCCAGAAACAGAATGAGGGTGTGCAGCTAATGATTTCCTACACGAGCTGATTAAACATTGCCCTTCCATCTCTTGCCATCTAATTCCCTCCACTGCTGATTTATGGGAAAAAAAACCCCACCATGTATGGCTCCCACAGCTTTATTAGCAGGTAACAATTTAGCAACACGAGAGGCTTTTGCTCAGCTTCTAATTTTTTTTTAATGAAGAATTTAAAAAAAAAAAAAAGCTTAAAAAAAAATTATTGCAGTGTCTTTGTTTAAAAGGTGAGGGGAAAGGAAATGAGGGAAGTCAGACCAAAAAACCTAATAGAAATACCAAGGAGGGCACCAGGTTCAGCACTTGGGATCCCGTTTATGATGAGAGGTTCATTACTTCACAGAAATCATTATCCTTTCCAAGGCACAGAAGAAGACAAGTACAAGTTCCTATAAATGGAATCTGTCTGGTGCTATTTCAGTGGGTTTAAAAATAGCTCTACACCTCATTTTCCCTAATACAGCAATGTCTGCTGCTAGGCCCTTTCCAGTAAAAGATTCACGATGTTACTTGAAAAGCTAAGCAGAGAGGATAGGGAAAATCTGCATTATTTCTTGTAATGATTTTTAAGTTTGTCTTTTTCAACAACAGGCCCAGTTCTAGTGAGAGCAGCATCAAGCCAGTAGCCTGTACCTGCAGAGAGCCCTGCTCCAGTCAGCTGCAGCCCAAGCAGGGGTACAGCCTGGGACAGCCTTAGCATCACAGAGGCTGTGTTGGGTTCATGAGGTGTTGGGGAAGAGCTGCAGTCAACCCCCACTGGGATCACTGTTATTCCAGTCCAGGGAAGAGATTTTTGTAGAGGGATTCAGAAGAAAAAGAGTTGCCAAAAGGTTTCTACCCTCTAGGAAGAACTAGCAGTGCATTAGCAAGGAGTTTAGAGCAGTTCAGATGCTGTTTGCTCAGCAAATCCATTGGCACCTTAAATCCAGATGGTTCATCTGAGATGGTCAGTTAAGCACCCTCTATTTTA
Organism: Corythornis vintsioides; assembly: GCA_025447755.1. Taxonomy (NCBI): domain Eukaryota; kingdom Metazoa; phylum Chordata; class Aves; order Coraciiformes; family Alcedinidae; genus Corythornis; species Corythornis vintsioides. The sequence goes on along the minus strand of JAOEGS010015947.1, from coordinate 16,797 downwards.
AACAGATTGATCCCATCTCAGACAGGGTCCTCCTGCTGATCTCAGTGAATCCACCACTTTGGTGCACTCAGCTGGCAGATAACTATTCACTTTCTCTTGCTCAGGAGGGTTCTGTTGGCCTGACAGTGCTGCAGTGGTCCTGAGAGTGAGACAAAAGCCAGTGAATGAGGAGAGGCAGAGATGTGCAGCCAGGAGTGGGCAGCAGATAGAGTGGAAACCATCTAGGTATGAGCTATCATGTATCTCAGAGATGTAGAAGTGACACACTAGATCAAATCCATACCTATCCTACCTCTGACAGCTTCAGTGCCAGGCATTTTCAAGGGAAGTGCAAGATAGATATCTCCTTTACTAAAAGATTATTTGAGCTCCTATGCTGAATGGTTTTGCTTTAACTACATTTAATTCCATTATTGGCAGTCTGGCTTTGCAGTGGGAAAAAAAAAAAAAGTACTATTTAATCTCTTTTCTAAATGACTGAAAAATTTCATACAGATTCTAAAAGCTTTAGGTAAAATCTTTTGAGTATGTAGCATCTGAAAACATGAGATCATCAGAAGCCAAACAACTTTTTTGTTGCGTATGAGTATAATAAAAAATTCCAGCATTCAACAACATTCACACACACAAGAAAATCTCCAGGATCAAACTGAGTGTCCTGTGGATTTTACTAGAAGCCACCAACAGTGACCACTGTGTCATCTGAGGACTTTTTTTCCTAAGCTTTACACAGTTTCTTGGACAAAACCTTTGTAGCTGGATAACACCCAGTGCAATGACTTCATCTTGGCCAGGGATTTAGCTGCCATTACTACAACGATGAGCCAGGTCCTCAGCAGGGAAAAATCAGGGAATTCCATGAAAACACATGGAGACAACTACTTAAACCAGACATGAAACTAATCATTTCACAAAATCACTATTGAGATATAAGTGAAGACCAATTCAAGAAGAGAAGTAGACTTTTCTTCTGATTTCCCTCTTGAGATCAGTTGGACACATCTGTTTGAATTTTTAAAAGCAAGAGAAACAAAGCTGGCCCAGCTATCTCCTCAATTTGGATGCCAAAAAGTAGTCACCTATACCCATATAGATTTTTAAAATTCTTCTAACTCTCCACACAAACACTTTTTCTTTACTTGGAACAGATTCTGACACCAGAGTCCATCATTCTGCAGAAAAAAATCCCAGTCTTTCTCTTCCCCAGACAGATATACAGATGATGCAATTTCCCCTGCCATCATTTCAGAATGAAAAGCTTTTGATAAATTTCAGATTGCAAAGACGTTTGTCCCTCTCATTCTCCCCCACTTGTGCACGGAGAATATGCTACAACAGAAAGAATCCAAGAGAGAAAAGAAGGTGTACGAGTGGAGGAGGGAGAATAATTCAAACAACAGAAAGGGCACTGCCAGATTTCCCTAGAGTTCAAAAATTCACATTGACCAAAAGGTCATCTTGGCCTTGAAGGAAAACTGAAAAGTTCTAGGAGGAAGGCAACAAAGAAACCACTTTGCAAGAAGCTATTAATTCCGTTAATAATTATGCATTGAAATAAAAGGTGCAAAACTGTTCTCCAACAAAGGAGTTGTGCTGTATGCACAGTACGTGCAGAGCTTCAGGGAATCATGAATTCAGAGAGCCCCGTTTCTCTTTATATTTGTACAATGTCAAACTATGATGTCCTCAAATCTTAATTGGGGTCTGCAGGCCCTATCATAATAATAATAAAAGCAGCTATTTAAGTCACTGAAAATAACATACATTAGTGTAAGTCAATCAAAAGCCTTCTCAGTTCTCTATCAACAGGCTGTGTGTACAAAGGTATAAGGAAGAAATGCATGATAAACTTTCCTGGATCCAGTCCTGCTCGCACTGAGGCCAACAGCAGAACTCTTGCTGGCTTCACTCGCAGCATAATAGTGCTTATAAAAAAAATGTATTATTTCCCTGTTGACAGTTCAGTATTTGGGCAATGCCATAAATAAAAACTTTGTATTCTCTTCTATGCCTTTACCCTGCTGCCCAGAAAATGCAATTCTTGGATTTACAGTCTGTACAAGACAGGTGAAACAGTTCTGACGCAGAACGGCTCAAGCCAGAACTCAGATTATCCACGAGTGACAGGCCAAATGACAAAGGAATGATTTGCATCACCAAAAAATTAATGGATCAAGAAAAGTAAGAAAGCCTTACTTTAGCAGGTATAATTGTGTGAAAGTTTAAGAGTGCTACTCAAACTCCAAATTTCTAGAAATTCATCAAATTAGAATGTACAATTACTGTGATTTTTTTTCCCCAATAGGCATTTAATAACAAAAGACATATTTTGCATTGCTAACACTGAAATAGCATGAAAGATGAAGGAAAATAATGAAAGTAATAGAAAATGAACTTAAGACAACTTTTTTCCTGGGGAAGGAAAAAAAAAGAAGCAGCAATTTCAAAAAATAAGAGGATTTGTGTCAAGAAAATTTGTGTTCTAGGCAGATTCTTGGAAACTTCTTTGATTTCCTGAAAAAGATCCATTTTACTAAAGCTGTGTGTTCTTATGGAAAATGGTTTCAATTAAGTTTTCCTGAACAGCAATATGTCATATCCCATATGCAAGCTACAGCTGAGCACCAGTGATTCCCATGTTTGCTTAGATATTTATGGCATCATTTATAGCTACTCCATTATGGTGAGAAATATTTTGACTTCATTCTTCAGATACAGCGCAATGGGGCCTAGACAGCTGACAAATGACAAATTGGAGCTAGTCTGTACTTACATTTAGCATCTTTTTAAGATGCATTTCAACCACCTGGCTGCATTGCTTCCTCAGACCTGCATGCTGTGCAGAGTTGCCAGTAATCATTAAAACCACGGGGCTAATCTGTAAACCAGAAAATCTCCTGTGACAGAGATGACAAATACCAATTGTATCAAAACCCAATGCAACAGGCTCCGGGTAAATCCTGGCCTAGATTTCCAACGTGTCCTTGGGAAGTATTTTGATTATCATATATCCAACATGTGGCTTAAAAAGAAATGTGTTTGCTTTCATAAACTGGGCATCTACACCAATTTACAGAAGAGGCAGCCCTGTTTTCCCCTGTCCTCAAAGATCCCATACCAGTTGTTCTTGCAGTCTTGGGTTATACAAAGTCTATAAAATGTCCAGATTACAGGTTCTTCCTTGTGTAAAATTTCCAACAAGCACTACGATGCTAATTATTTACTGAGGTTTCAGAAAATACTGTGTTCAGAAGTACCTGCTGCTCTTCCATTCTTCAGTGCCTCAACAAGGGTATTAGAGGACTTTGTTGCAGTCAGCTGGTTTGAGATGTACTAACAGCTGAGTTAGGCTCTCCAGACACTGTGTGTTTCTATTTCTCTTGTAAGTATTACCCATGGAGAAGATCTTTCTTCTCCCCTTTCTCCTCCTTTATCTCAGTGTAGCAGTCCTTAATCTCTTAGCTCCTGGAAAAATTTCAGACCAAATTGGTACAGCATGGAGCAACATCAGGTGTGGCTGGAGCTGAGCAGATAGGAATTGTGCACTCTGCTGTTATCTCTTCAGAGAGAAGCCTTGAAAGACCTCACTGTGGAGGCCAGGACTTATTATTCTGATTTTTACAGACAGCAAAACCAAGGCACAAAGATGCAAGAGCCAGTACTTTAGGCACTTATGAAAAATGCACGAGTTGCTGGCTCCCAGCCACTGGATGTGGGGGAGAGCTCAGCCTAGAACAGCCCATCAGTTTCATAAACGATCATTGCCAAGTGGCTTTAGTAGCATTTTCTGATGGATAAAATCTTTTTAAAAGTTTCAGAAGAAGCAGGAGTAGCAAAGTCAAAGTTCCTATTGATTCAACTGAGCCACTTCCCTGCTCTGCAGGAGCCCCAGTTCGCCAGCAAAGTCCCATATGAACACCAAAGCACTGGGGCAAGTCCACAACAGTCTGCAGGTTCACTACTATTGGTATGTCAGCTGGCCAGCCAGCCTGCCCCTGCAAGCAGGACACTCACACTCACCTGCCCTTGCCCGTGGAAGAGTGACCAAAGGTCTCTGTCCTTTTTAAGACCTATTTTCAATATAGTTTTAAGCTCTTAATAAGATTTTTACCTCATCTTCCATATTTGGCCACAACTGGATAATATATTCAGAGTTACTGGGGAAGATAAACAGCACTGTCACCTGGATTTTATTCTTTAAGTAAGCCAAGTGGTCAGCAGTACTGCTGACATTCTCCAGTAGCCCTGCTGGCTGGATGAGGCAGAGTCAGTGTACAACAAAGGACCAGTTGGATTCTTATTTCTGAAGCTGGTTAACAAGCTGAAGACAAAACAGTTGGTGCTGCCCTGATTTAACTCTTTTACCAGGAATTCAACCTGTGCTATCTTCAGCCTCCACATTCATTAACATTTGTTCAATCATTAACGGTAGATTAATCAATATTTCCCTTAATTTACAGAACCATCCAGAACTCCAAACCACCACTTCATTTTTTGTATCTAGAACATGTCTGTTAAAATATTTCAGGAATAAGAGATCCTGAGAAGAACACAGTAAGAAAAAAAGGAGTGCAGTGGAATAAGATGAACATCAGCTTTCTACTTACTATCACACAGCCAGCCCAAGGGTTGGCCTTACTGATTCTGGATCCAGCACTTGGATTTTCTTGTCTCTATAAATTTAGCCTGGATCTACAGTTTGAGATATTAAAGTCAAAGGAGAATGTCTGATGCTTTTGTATTCTATCACAATTTAGTGCTTAGTGTTTCTCAAACTGTCCCCTGATTTATCTATTCTGTGGTTGTGACCCTCAACCGATCATTAATTAGAAAGGTCACTTAAAAATGAAATTTTTCTGACAGCTTCCACTATGTTCTTTGTTCTTCCACTAGGTTATTTGTTCTCCCAGTTCTGGAAAGCCAACTGAACCAACCTTAAGTTATTCATCTCTGACAACTACTAGGTAGAGATACACGTGTATATATAGAGAGAATGGTATTTTTCTTTTTTCATAGATTCATAGATTCATAGATATTAGGGGTTGGAAGGGACCTAGAAGATCATCTAGTCCAACCCCCCTGCCACAGCAGGATCGGAAGTAGAGCTTAGCAGCCTGAGAAAACAACAGAAACCACTGAGGTAGGAAATGTACAGACATGGAGAGCTATGACGCAAGGGCAACGTTCTCTGGGGAAACCTGCTCCTGTGTCCTGCACTTGATCAACACTGGATGGTAGATGCAAGAGGCTCTCTGTTCCCCTCCCACCAAACAGCAGGTTCTTTGGTATGATCTCACCTCACAAACACAACCCTCTGGTCATCCTGGAGAAGCAGATGTGCCTTAATCAGCTGTGCTGTGTTCATGTCAAATAATAAAATACAGTGTCTCTTCTCAAGCTCCCAAAGAGATGATCCGAGTACCATACACCTAATTTAGTTTTTGGCAAGTGAATATAGCAAAGAAAATGCAGTTCTGATTAAAAGTAGCAAACCAGTACTTGCAACTCCTTAAGAGTATGATCTCATGATTTCTTATAAAGCAGGAAAGTCTGAATCTGGATGATAGAAAGGCCTCTAAGGAAAATCCAGATGCTCTAAAGAACCAGTAATTAATACAGGATGTTCTTGCTCATTAGTCTATGCTGAAGCAGTGCCCAACATGTAACTGTCTTCTGAATAAAATACAAAATCAAGGTCTTGATAACCCTGTCTTTCTTGCAAGCATGAAACTTTTAAAATCCAAGATTCTGGCCAAATTCCAGTTGAAAAGATTATACTCTATCCACATAAAGTAGTTCTGTTGTTTCTCTCTTCACCTGCTAACAAATCTGATGTAGTACTTGATAGAGTTGCTGTGTTCCACCCCAGAAGAGTTGCATTTCAGCAGGGAGTGAGCAATCTCTTTGTATGCTATGAGAAAAGCCCTCTGGGATTCTTTCAAATGAAAGGAGCTAAATAAATCTCAGTTATTGCTATTATGACTTTCTCCGGCATTTATCCACAGAATAAATGGATAAGTAAGTTGATTTTCAGGCTGCTCTTCATTATTTCCTGAACAAAACTACCTGAAAGTGCTTCACTATTACTTATACAAAATTTAATTTGGTGACTAATAGACCCAGGCAACTAAAGCAGGCAGAACTCTATAATCAACATAAGGAGACTTGTATTTATTAGGTAGCAACTGAGGACTCCCAGGGACACAAAGGTTCTGTGAACTTTCCACATTGCATACTGGGCTTCCCTAAGGTTCCCAGGACTCATCTGAATTCACAGAACTTTTCTTCTTCTGTAATTCATGTTCACATGTCTAGATCCTAGTCCTCACCTTGGCTACTTTGAAATACAGGAAGAAATCCACTGCTGGCTTCTCTCATACTTGGCTCCCACTCTTACAGCTTCACCATAAGAGAAAAGACCTAAAGAAATAGCCTGTGCAGCCACGATGTCATTATGGACTCTGTTGCTTAGCTACCAGAAAGGTCCTACATGGCTACTGATAGCTGGCACAAATATAAGCAGTTTGACCCTGCTTTTCTTTGCACTAGAGACCTGATGGATCCATTCTTCACCCTGCTGGTGCTTTATTTATATTTCACCAGACTTAAGACTCCTCAATCCTCTCCCTGGCTCCAGTTCTCAAATTCAAGCCCCTAGCAAATGTGGGGGTTTTTTTAACCACAGATAGCCCAGGTCTAGCCGTAGAAGCTTCAACTGGTTCAGACCATCCAGAGACAAACAAACATGCTCCTTCTGCTTAATTCTTCAGGAGAGGAGAGCATTATCCAGGTTTTACACTACTTCTCAACTTGTTCCAGCAAAGTTAACAATAGTTACACCAGAGCAGTAAGGTTTTTTGTAGTGGGATCAGATTACTTGAAAGTCAGAATCAGCTTTCTGCCAGACTGTGGGGAGTCATCCCTTTCCCACCTACTTCACACCTATTCCAGAAGCATTCCTTTCACTGTATGGAGTCACAGAATATTAGGGATTGGAAGGGACCTAGAAGATCATCTAGTCCAACCCCCCTGCCAGAGCAGGATCACCTAAACTAAATCACCCAGAAACAGATCCAGGTGGGTCTTGAATGTCTCCAGAGAAGGAGACTCCACAACCTCCCTGGGGAACCCATTCCAGAGCTCTGTCACCCTCACTGTGAAAAAGTTTTTCCTTGTGTTTACCCTAAACCTCTTGTACTCCAACTGACTCCCATTGCCTCTTGTCCTGTCATTGGATGACATTGAGAAGAGTCTGGCTCCATCCTCCCTACACTCAGGATGCAGCTAGCTACTATAGCAAGGTAACATCACTCCTTCAGACAAGAGCAACTGCTCAGAAGAGATGCTTTCAGGTCAGGTTACTTACCACAGAATCACAAAACAAACCTCTACGGAAAATAATTTTTCTACTACCTGGTAACACTGATTCCATACATTCCTAAGCCTTCAAGGATAAGCCTTGCTAAGTGAGTTTGTCTTTTCAGATACTCATTCTAGCACCTTTTGATCATCCAGGGGTCCTAAGCAAATCACTAACATCCATATTCATAAAGCATGAATGACTTGCCCTTCTGCATTAGACACTTAGATAACCTGGCATGGGGGTGAATAAAGATATACATAGACACCTAAAGGATAACCCTTTTGTATTCATTCTGAATACACCTAGACTCTGAAATACTAGAGTGATGCTCAAAGGCTTGGTGGATCCTTGCACTATAAAGGTTTACAACATCTCTCATAAATCCTTGCCACAGAAGCAATATACTAATACCGCAACACTTACTCTACAAAGCCTGACTGCAGCTCAGTTACTGACTCAGGTCAGGTAGTTATCTATATTGATTAAAGAACCTGTGTGACTTCACTAATTAATTTTCATAATTAGCAGGTACCTTTTAAAGTTTGTTTCACTTTTGCAGCTATCCATCTCCCTTAACAGCAAATAGGAGGTGGAAGTATCAAACTTCTATGGAAAAGGGCTTCTTTTAAAGCCTTATCTGGACTCACCAGATGGAAATAGAGACTGTAAGAGAAACCTGTAAAAGTTCCCCTTAAGTGTAGTTGTAAATTATTTGCTACTTCAAGTTCATTTGTCCTAGAGACAGCCATAATTCTTTGTATAACCAAACTTTTGAAGATAGTTTCCCATCTTTCCCTAGAACTGGGAAGTTAGAAGAGACCAAAGTGTCCCTATTCCCTGTGGGTTTTTGATGTCAAGCTGTTCAGAAGCAACCAGGCCTTTGTGCTGTCAGGGGCAGATCAATATCTTGAGCTAACTACAAGAATAGAAGGCCAAAAGATGAGTTATATGGTGGATCCTGTCCAGGGGTCTACCATGACTCTGTGATGGGTGGACAGCTAATTCCAGAGCAGTGATGTACACAGAGCACAGCTTCCACCAAACACACTGAGCCAAACAGAAGAGGAATCACACAACATGCACTATTAATCTAGTGCTGAAATCTGAAGCTGAAAAGTCTGTGTGTTTAATGACTAGACACTAGTCTCTGTCACGACAACTAAAATGACAGCCTGTAGATGGAAGAGGTCATAGTTTAATCAATTCTCTCTCTCTTTGTTTTACATAACTGAGGGTGATAGGCAGCTAATACATTTCACAGCCATGTGATAAATTGTACTGTCACCTGCACTTTGCCTGATACTTCTTCTTTGTCAAGTCTATTTCCACCATCCCTACTCTCAGTCCAATGCAACTGCACTAGAAGTCACAAGTGTGCCAACTTCTTTCTCTGACAAGTGGAATTTTTCCATCGGTCCTCCTTGTGATCCAAGATCTAGGATGGGGTACTTGTACTGTTAAACTAGTGAGAACTTTCATGGCCCCATCTGAAACTCAATGTTACTGCAAAAAAATGATGTCTCAACTATGTGTTTGTTTCTTGTTGCAGAAAGGCCAGAGAAGTAGAGTTTATAGCCATGATACTTTCAAGTAGAAGTACAAATATCTGGCATTTGTTTAGTGTTAACTTTTTCTTTCCCTTAATCTAGCATAAATCAGATTCTTGTTAGTCAAATCATTCAACTGGCCATGAGACAAAAGAGTTCCCTGGCACTTGGAAAAATAACTTTCCACATTCATTCATGCATTCATGTCTTTACCATGCAAGATAAAGCAGCTATCCCAAAAGCAAAACCAAAAAATCCTTTCTGCTCATTGAGATTCTCCCTTAGCTCTTAACAGCAGAAGCTGTCAGGAGACTGCATGGCAGGTGTATTGCCTACAGTCCATCAGCCTCCCAGAGCAGTCATTCTTCAGGGACAGAGCTTCTTTCCAGCTCTTACTCATGGATTTATAGGAAAAAAAGGGGGTTGTACATGCAAACACTGAACTGGTACATTGCCAGGGTCCTGAAATTTAGACGTATCCATACAGAGTGGAATATAAACAGTAGCAAGTTCTGCTTCCATAAAGGGCAATATTCCACTTACATATCTGGGCAAATCATTACTTTTGACACTGAAGTAATAAATCTCAACTGCCTTCATAAAATAAGGTTCTTGGGCGCTGAATTGAACTTGGTGCAAATTGTGGATGAATGCTGCACTATTTTTCTGCTCTCTGGATTCAGCCATCATGAGTAAATATAGCAGCAGCATGATTGGAAAACTGCCCTCAAAGGTGATAAAATGCAGGATTCATCAGATTTTTATATATCTCTGAAAATTGATAGTTGTCCTTTCTCCTTTGGCAGCCTGGCAGAATCAGGACTTGGAGACACTGCAGGAAGTAGAATATATTCTGTCCTGGAAGGGCAGGACTTCACCCCTACTTTTCTGCAGGCATCCTCCTCTGACTCCCTGTTTTTCTCTTCACTGCTGTGATGCTTTCCTTTTTTTGCTTCTCCTAAAAGGATCCCAAAGTAGGTGTTTTGCATTGTGGCTTTAATCTAATTAGAAGCCAAGGTGCTACAGCCTCATTTCACAGAAAGCTCAGCGTCAGTATGCTCAGAGTGTGAGCAAAATGCAAAGCTAGAGAAGCATCCTACCAGGACAGGGCAATGCTGCACAGAATGAAGGCAGACAGTTTCTCTGCCTTTGCTTCTGGTTTCACAGTTGTGTCATCTCAGGGCACCAAATCCCTTCCCCCCTACACCTTGAATGGGGAAAAAAATGGCAGTAAGAAGAAAAAAGGCTTTCTGCTTTGGCTGTTCTATAGTGAAGTTGCATGTGGTGGGAACAAGAACACTTTAAGACGGCTGACACTAAGAGATGTCAAGTGCTTGCCACTTCATATCCAGAGAGATATTCAGAGTACCTTTAATAAATTGTTTCCCTTCACACAGCCTTTTCCTAGAAAAAATACACATTCTTAATATTTCTTGGTCTAATTCCTCACCAAAAGAAAATAAATTAACAAATCTGACAGATGGATGTAGGGATGGATGCTATTTTGCCTTTCCCAGTTGCACTAATCTTTCATCTTTGAAGATGAGGCCAGAAACATTCCCAATCTTCATTCTACTCAGCTCATTCTCATCTCAGAGAATGTCCCTCCCTGGCATTCACCAAGAGGGATGTTGAGGCCAGTTCTGAATATATAACTGAATCTGATGCCTAAGACCTGCAATTACATATGCAAACAATCTATTGGACTAAAATGTGATTTAGCTAAATTGGAGAACTGATCAGCTTCAGCTAATTTAATTTGGATCACTGTTATTAGAATCTGAATTGAGCCCAAATCCCCAAACAGGCTATAATCCATGCTTTTTTTTTTTTTTCCTTTTTTTTTTCTTTTTAATAAAACTTCTATCAATTTTTAGGGCATAGACATACTTGTGTAAAGCTGAAACAAACTTTATGAGCAGTTAAGACAGGAAATTATTTACGTCACTAAACAGCACTTTCTAAACTTCAGAACCTGAGAAAAGTAAGAGGACCATAATTTCATTTGTGACTCAGTAACGGGGACAATGCATTAGTATATCACTTTTCAGGATATTGGAAACAGGATGCTATCAAGTGCCATTCACCATCACCATTCCACATTTAAACTCTTCCTTCTGAAATTACTCTATACCCAGAAATTGTTTGTTTTGCAACCTCCGCCTCTTTTCTGCTTGCAAAAATCTGGAAGTAAGATGATTTTTCTTCAGTGTTTTGCCACATGCACTTAAGTCACAGAGGATGTTTCCGTTCCACTGCTGGAGCAGCTCAGCTTTCAAAATCAACAACTGACACAATCACAAGCTCTGTGTGTCCTTCCTATGACTGTTCTATAACCTGTTTCTTCCACCTCCCTCTGTCCCAGATCACCCCTAATCAGGATGCTGGCAGAAAGCAAAGACAGAGGGATGCAAACGTGATCAAACCAAAGTTCAGACTCTCATTTGTTGGAAATGCTTTGCAATATTTAGCTATCTTTTCTCTTCATAGCCATGCCACAAAGCCTGGACACAAGGCAGATAAATAACAGTCCTGATGACATTAACAGCATCAAACTTGTGAAAATATATTCTTTGATGGTAGCTCTTATCCATCAGAAGTTCAACAGCATATACAGTTTGCCTTGTATCGAGTTGTACAGATGAGGGGAAGAGATAATTAAAGCCACTGAACTGTGTTGGTGCTGCCATGATACTCCTACAGATGTAACACAGTTACTTACAAGAACAGCAAATTCTGCTTAGATGTTTTTGTTTCTATGTTGTTTATTGGTACAGCAGCTTAAAAAGTAGCCAGTTTAAATGAAAGATCTAAGGTAGTACTCCTCGTGTCAGAAGCACCTATGTAAGTGAAAAAAACCCCCGCATCCTTTGATTTGTAAAGTGAACAAATTGGATTTGGGCATCACTGGCAGAGAGAGAATATGGTACCCCACAAAGTAATCCTTTGCTGTCAGTTTTCTGAACTATAACTATATTTTAATGCAGGGGTAGAAGGCAAGCAGAAGTCAGTGCAATAACTAGGACTCCACAGAGATCAGCATTGTTCTGGCTTTGTCTCAGGCTTATCTGAGGGAGACAGGTACTATTTTCTATTCTCATTTTAAAACTAATCTCCTCTTTGGTATGTAATACAAATGCAGATTAGAAAGCCTTGGCTTCATATAATGTGGCTGGAACACAGGAAGAGACCAAAACCATAAAAGAAGAAACCATTAGAAATAGGAAGCTGTTGACATGGGATAAAGAAAGCAAGAGAAATCAGAAACAAATGCTCCAGGAACTTCCCAGTCACATTTTCCAGGGTTTTCCCAAAACTTTTGCTTCAGAGTTTACCTAAGATCTTGTACAGATCCTCCAAAAACACACGTGCTGGACAAAGAAGGCACATTCTCACACACACAGTAATTCAATACAGCATTTGAGCCCTTGTGTCTGAGCACTACTGGATCTGTTCTTTGTTCCCTCACTAGGAACACAGCCCTAAGAACTACACAGGGCTCAGAATGAATCAGAGTCCTTGTTTGTGTTTTCAGGGACAGGATGATGTCTAAACGTAATCAATATGTGCCAGTGTGAATCTGGAGCACACATCATGATTCTAGTCTAGGGCTGTCAAATCACTTCAATGCTTTCAGTCTTCAGCTGTATTATCTCCTGTTTTTTCCAGTCCTGCTTCACTTCCCAGGGCACAGTCTTTCCTATCCCTGCATTCAGCCCTAAACTCCAGTGCAGATCTCTGTGATCCACATAGAAGTTCAGGGTCAAAATAAGTTTGGATTATATGCAAGGTGGAGGAACTCATTCATCAGTTGTGAAATGAAACAAACTCTCTTCCCAGAGTCTCTGATGGAGACCTTGCAATTGAAGGAGAGAATTATCAAGTTTGTATAATACTTCACATATAATATTATCCCTTAATGAGTGACCAGACCTCACAAAAGTTATTGAGAGCAGAGAATGAGCAATGGGGGAGAGAAAACAGAAATCCATCTGAATAATCCTGTTCCTTTATTTTTCCTGTTCTTTTTCTCTGTACCTTCCCCTGCTCAGGTAACATTGGTCTTCATTTTTCATTGGTGCCCATCCTGCCATATAAAACTGCACATCATGCTTTCTATCCCATGGGATATGTACTTTTCAGCAAGCTATAAATCAGTATGAGGTAGAAGTTGCTGTAATTAAAGGAGACACAGACCCAGCAGAGTGCAGCTACAGGTTTCAATCTTCAGATTATAAACACTAGGGAAAATTGATAGCACGCTCCAAACCACTGAGGCATGCACACCCCCACACCCAAAACACACCCACCTCCATATGTACACACAGAAATGTTGTCTGCTCCAGTCCAGTAAGCCTTTCTTTGCAAAAGAAACGGTAAAGTTTTAATTTCTTGATTGCAGAGTGTGCTAAATCAGAGAATTCTTACAGGGAATTGAAGCTGCCTTAGCTGGAGAGAGCCAACAGGCTCCGTGGACATGGGATACTCCCTGACTGTTGAAGAGTCTTCTTGCTGCAGCTCTTCTCAGAGTGACCAAATGCTCTCTGCTCTAGACTCCAGCCCCATTTTCACCAGAACTGAAAGTGGAGAGGGCTACCAGTACCTGTGTCTTCAGCATGACATTTATGTACAGTTTCTAGGACAAAGAAGCCTGCTGAGGACAAATCAACTATTGGATAGAAGTTGCTCTTTGGAGACAGGCAAGAGAATAATTCTCAAGTAACATATGAGGCAAGCAAGAGGGTAATTTATGAGCAGCATATGAATATGAAGGTGCACAGCTTTTTCAGAATGGACAGGCAAGGGAATTAGAGACTCATATGTTAAGAAGTTCATGCACTTCCTCTGAAATACTGATTAGAGTGGGAAATAGATTTGCTGACACTGCTTGCATGATGATTAAGGACAGTAAGTAAATGAGCACTGTGACAATGCTGGTAGCCTATATCACCAGTGAGATCAGTCATGAGGGCCTGCCAATAAAGCTGCTTGCATTTGAATGTGTCACGTTTCAGCTCTAAGCAGTGCAAAACACCAATAAAATCATATGAGGAGAACTTTAAATGTTTACAGTTTATATGAATGGAACTAATAGGACATTGTAACCAAAAGCTTAGCAGGGTTGCTGACAACCCTCACTCCAGCATGAAGTAGGGAATGGCCAGTTACAAATGAAATGAAAAATGACCTACACTTTAGTCAGAGGGGAAAAAAAATATATTTTGCTGATGCTGACCAGTGTAAAGACTGTTGAACTTACTGGATTCCCCTAGATTCTACAAGGTAAACCAAGGGGACCCTGCAAAAGATATGAAAGCAAATCTTCATGGGTTTACAGTCATCAGGCATCCAGCTGGTATAATCAGATGATTCAGTACACCAGTTCTGGGTTATTACAGAGCATCAGACAGACTGAAGGAGCGCCAATATGCTGAAGTCTTCCTCCAATCCACTTTTATTACCTTAAATCGACCAAAAACTCCTTTCAATACTTTCAAAGAATGAGAAGACTTTGAGAAACAGAACTCGCAGAATGAGAGAGAAAGCCAAGGTCTTCAGATAAAATGAGCAAAGGTTTAGGTTGTCGTTCTGTAACAAGCATGTGATGAAATTTGCAATCTGTGTTTGAACTGCACTTTAACAGAATAACGTAGCTTTGTTCATCTTGTAAATTCGCCCGGCTGTGAGTATGATCGAGGCAAAGCAGACTCTGAACAGGAATTCCATTTCCTTCAGAGGCAATGAACCCTGGTATCTAGCAGATTTTCTCACTTTTAAGCACTTTGGCAACTTGGCACAAGACAGACAGTTCTCTAGCATTAAAGCACAAAGTCACATTTTCTTTGCAAGTAGCTTCAGAAGAGAAAGACAATTGAAATTCCAGAACCACGGAAGTTGCTTCCATGGAAGAGATCCACGAAAGCTTAGCAAATAGCAAGATCAAGCAGACGAGGCTTTGTGTACATCTTCCACAGCAGAAAAATCAGTGGAGATGAGTGATGTGTGACTGGATGGGTCATCTTGTAAGGTTTTAACTGACTTCAAATGTATGGCAAAAGAACAAAGGAAGTTAAAAAAAGGATTAAAATAGATTGGTTAATACCAAAGAGTGCAAAAGTACAGAAAGAACAGCTAGGAATGAAGCTTGAACAATGAAGGCACAAAATGAGATGAGACGGGCAGAAATATCACACTGAAAACGATATAATTCTTTATGTTTATTAGTAGTATAAGGCAGCATAAATTGTTAGCCCACTTGCCAAAGAAGGAAAACTGATTGACACTAAGGCTGTGAAGAGTGATTTTGGATCAATTTTCATAAAAAGGTCAACTGTGATCAATTAACATTGTTAAGAGCTAACAAAGGAGTAAAGGAGGCCTAGAATACAATAGAAATAGCTTAGAGAAGTTACAGAGCTTAGATTTTTCCAAATGAGCTGAATCTGCTATATTCCTTCTGCAGCTCTAAGAAACTGACTCCATCAATCTCAAAGCTGTTAACGATTATTTTTTTTTAGAACTTAGGAAGAATTGGTGATGAACTAGATTAACTGGCACTATGTGGTAACTACCTTCTGAAGACCAAAAAAAAAAAGAGACTAAGAACAATAGACCTGTTGGCTTAACTCCAATTCCTTGGAACAAAGAAACATTTGGAGCTACCTAGAAGAAAAGAACTGGGTATCCATCAACACAGTTCTCTCAGGAACTAACTGTGAAGACCCATTCCAGTTTGTTTCAGTGAGAAAGGCATCAAAGGAATACCCAGTGGACAGTATGTCACATAGTGAAGCTTTTTGAAATTATTTCCTATTCTCAGAGCAAATAAGCAGCAGGGTCGAGATGAACTATGGCAGTTTAAATACATTAACAGTTTTAGAAAACTGTACCCAAAAAGTTCTCAGTGTTTTGCCATCAAAACAGACAGATGTGTTAAATGAGCTTCAGTCATGGGATTCGGTCATGGATTTGGTACCACTCAATATTTTCATTAAAGATTTAGATGAAACAGAAAGTACGTTAATTCAATTTGCAGATGAAGCCAAAGTAAGACAAAGACTGTATTAAAATTCAAAATCATTTTGACAAACTGGAGATGTAGCCTGAAGAAAACAGTGCAATTCAATAGGGTCAAGTACAAGTTGCTACTATTAGACAGGAATAATCAATGGCACAAACACAGGAATGAGGAACAACGACAAGGTAGCATTTCTGCTGGAAAAAAAAACCCCAATTTTCATTATTGAAGATTACAATCTGAACATGAACCACCCATTCCTTTCTGTTACAAAAATGCAAATACAATACTGAGTGGGTATAAAGACTGTAAGCTGGCAAGACATATAAATTAATCTGTTCTCTCTTGATCCAGCATTATTAAGATCTTCACTAGAGTTCTGTTCCCAGTTTTGGCAAAGTAATTCAAGGAGGACTTAGCCCAACAGAAAAGGGTCCAAAGGACACAATGAAAAGCCAATAATCAATTCTTTATGTCTAGACAAGACATAAGGCAAAAAACTGGCAAGGGCTTGAGCTAGATACCTGGAAAACATAAGGGTAGTAGGAGTTGAAATACATTATTTTGAGAGGATCTCATCATTCCATAATTAGAGACTATTAGACTAACATATAGGGAATGATACAGGTCAAGTTGATCCTCACTGAGGGCAACAGATTACTTGTGGAGATCCCTGCCAGCCCTTAACTTTTCTAATTCTATGCTAACATAAATGAAGCTAAAAGTTTGCTCCCCAGAATGATAATATGGGAGGAATAATTTCCATACTAACTGGCAGAGCAGAGGTAAAGGAGTAGATGGTTAGATGAAGGTAGTGCAGTGGATGTGATATACCTTGACTTCAGCAAGGCTTTTGATACTGTATCCCA
>JAOEGS010015946.1:16333-27068 GCA_025447755.1 Corythornis vintsioides | reverse complement strand
GGCTGGCAGCGAGGAGGGCGCCCGCCAGCCCCGCCACGTGGGGGCCGGCGGGTCCGGGCGGGGGGGGGGGGGGACCGAGGGGGGGGGGGGGGGGGGGGGGGGGGGATGGAGCAGCCGCTCTCCGCGGCCTCTGGACGGAGGGCAGGGTGGGTTTGCTCCACAAGTTTCTCCTTCAGCAGTCTTTTGCTGCTGCTCTCCCCCTTCTCTGCGTTGCATTAACTGCTTGAAAAGGGCGGGGATTTTTCTTTCGGCGACTTGAGTTTACTTCGTGCTTCCTTCACAACCACCGTGATATTTGTCTGTCGATACTTTGGTGGAAATAAGGCTCTGTGCACCGTGGGAGGGGGGCTGCTCCACAGCTCAGCACAGGGGAGACTCTGCCGCTGCCCCGGCCGCTTTAGGGCTCAGCTCACACCTCCGAGGCTGTTTGTATGGCTAATGTTTATTCAGGGCACGGGCAGCACGATGTTTTCCGAGTACTTGGCCAGAGCAAAAAGAAGGTCGTTAGAAGCGATTAACTTGTGGTTGCTGCTTTCAGGTGCTTGCCGCTGGTCCCTGAAACCACCGCCGCTGTGGGGATGGGGGCACCAGAGGGGAAAGAGCCGCACAGCTCGGGGTGAAGGCGGCTGGGTACCAGGGAGAAGCTCTGCATTGTTTGGGAGTCTCACCCCAGCTTCGGGGATGCGTCGGGCTGGGAGAAACCCTGGGATTCACACCGTGTATCAAAGGGCAAGCACGGGGGTAAGTCTTGAGGGAGCAAGACCCTTACGACCCTCTTCAAGTTGTGCCAAGGGAAGTTTAGGTTGGATATCAGGAAAAATTTCTTTACGGAGCGAGTGGTTAGGCATTGGAATGGGCTGCCCAGGGAGGTGGTGGAGTCCCCATCCCTGAAGTGTTTAAAAACCGTGTGGATGTGGTGCTGGGGGACATGGTTTAGGGACCCTGGCAGTGCAGGGTGAACGGTTGAACTTGATGATCTTAAAGGTCTCTTCCAACAAAATCTATGATTCTATGACATCTCGGGATGCTCACAAGGCCAGGGCAGAGTCCCTGGCACCTGGCTGTAGGTCCAGGGAATGATCAGCAGAGATAAGCTTTGACACAAACAGAATGGTTTTGTTTGGCTTTTTTTTTTCCCTTTAAAGCTGGCATGATGGAAGAGGACATTGCTCTGGTTATGTTTTCTTTGTGTTATTTTCACTTGGAAAATATACATCAGAGATACCATTTTGGAAAGGGAAATTGAAATCTGGCTCACCCATAAATCCTCAAGCTCACTTTAAATATATTTTATCTGCTACAGACTAAAGTAATGTGGTGAAAACTGCGAATAAACAATAGTATAGGCCTGAAAAACATGAAAAATGTGTGATAAGAAGTATATACATTAGAAGTGCTTAAATATGCTATGAGTTAGTGTCACTGAAATGGGCCACTGAGCTTGGACAAATCAAGATGGGGATCCTGTGATTATGGAAAGCATATTTTGCAGTAAAGAAGTACAGATTGCACATCAAATACTGCTGTTTCAGGAACTGAATAGATTATGTGTAGATGAAGGTTGCATGCTTAAATGCAGACACAGTGCTCAATCAGGTCAGAAATGCCTCATAGAGGTAAATACTAGTGCTAGTAGGAGGGGTATGAAATGGAAATAGTTGGGTGGCACAAAGAGAGAAGCTGAGATCATCACCTTTGGACTGAATTATGGGACAGCTTCAAGTAATAGAAGCTCTTGGTTCTCCTGGATCACTAAATGGGTGCAGTTTATACTTCTGGATAGAAAGTCATTAGGTCTTACTTCCTAAATGTTTATATTCCCTGCTGTCTCCTCTGCCAGGTTTTCCATTTTAATAGAAACTTGGCTAACACTTTCAAAGTTATCAGAAGTTGGGGCACAGCCAATGAGACAGGGTGATTGCATAAACCTTGTTTATGCAGATAGCCTACCAGGCTAAAAATGGATGGGGCACTGTCTGGGTGCAAGCTAGGTACAGAACTCGTGTTTATCTCCAAGTTCAGAAAAACAAACAACAAAACCAAAGAAAAAGAATGTGAAAATCTAATCTAAAGTATAATATAGCAGTATGGAGGACTGTGTCTGCTTGGTGCCTGTTGCTGATGGGAGAGAAATCCTTAATTCTTCATAATCCTTAAGAAATCTTGTAATTACTTTAGGTTCACTGTTACATCACTGGTTTTTTTGGTTGGTTGGTTGTCTTTTTTTTGTATATGAGGAAAAGCAGGCTTTGCAGAACTATTGTAGTTTTTATATCATGTTCTTCCTCCACCTTTAGCAACCCAGGGAATAGTTATGCTGCCATGTTGTAAACATCATCATTTCTTTAAATTTCTATCACTAGTTCATGAGAACACCCAAAAGGTGGTTGATTCCCGTGGTTTTCTTCTAGAGAAATTAAAGAAATACAAGCAAACCTAATAAACATAAGAACAATCATAAGTTTTCATGCCCTTGACAACAGTCCTGAGGCACAGCTGCAAGCACAGGACAGTACAATCTAGTCTATTACTTGATCATGAACATGCTGTTCAGAAATCACAGACTCATAGCATGGTTTGGGCTGGAAGGGACCTTTAGAGGTCATCTTGTCCAAACCCCTGCAACAAGCAGGGACATCTTTAACTAGATCAGGTTGCTCAAAGCCCTGTCCAGCCTCACCTTGAATATTTCAAGAGATGGGGCTTTTACCACTCTATTTTTCCTATGTCCTAGTGCTGTACTAAATGTAAAAAAAATAAAATATCTATATTTAAATTCCACTGCATTAATTTGGTCTGTTTGGATTTTTTCAAAATGATATTTTGGAACATTTTTTTTTTCTCCTGTAAAGTATTCTCTGTATTTCAGAATTGCTGATCTGAATGATATTCTGTGATAGAAAAAAAAAAAAGCCAATATTTTTAGACATATTTAATACTTGGATATAATTTGTCACAGATACTTTCATTGCTGTGTATTTTCTCATGATAGGACTGTGCACTGAGTTATTTTGCATGAATAAAACATCAAGTCTTTTATAACTGATGTATTACTGATCTATGGCACAGCTACTGATAACTGTCATTCTTGCAACACTCCATGGTATTCTGCAGTGTACACTTTATAGTTTCTCTTTTTTCATTACATGTGCACAAACCTGAAATTCTGCATTATTGTATTCTGTAGGAACATAATATTTGCCCCTTCCTTCATAATTTTGATGCTATATAAGCACTGCAGCTCACTCACTGCACTACATGTTTCCAGTACCTTCAGGGGAAAATAGCCTCTATTTCTCCTCTTTCTATATTCTCACCTTTCTTTTGAAAAAGAACATGTAGATGAGGTTTGAAGAGGAAAACATAAATGCAAGCAAGGAGATTCTAGCTTTATTATTTCTGATGTGTGGCTTGACTATCTTTACTCAAATAGGCTGCATGTAGAGTTAAACCTGTTACTGAGAGGCTTTTTCACCTGTATATGCCCCAGGGGGAGACTTGAACAACCCATGGAGCTTCTGACCTTTAAGCATTCAAATGTATTTAACCTTAAAAAAAAGCACAACACATTTTTACATACACTGGGGGAAAGTAATGACATAAGTATAAGTTCCATAAGCCCCTGAAAATATCTATTTTCCTGCATTTGGGAAGTTGTGAGAGTGATGATGACCTGGTCTCTCTCTGGCTTCAAGAACATAACAGAATTGGTGTAATAAAAAAATAAACATTATTTTGCTACTGTTCCATTTTTCTGTAATTTGATCAACACCAAGAAAATCCTCTTGCACTTTAAGATGTTCCCATATACTTCTAAAAGAGTTTGGTATTTTGTATTAAGTCCTCTATCTTTCCTTTAGGACTTCTCCAGCTGGTTTGAGGCTCAGGAGTCAATCTGGGCAGCCTTCTGCACAATTTATTCCATCATTTATGCCAGAGAGCCCCATATGCACATATGCTAGCAGGCTTGGAGCCTGGTTAGCCAGCAAGAAAATGGTCTGAATTGTTCATGTTTATGGGAGTGTTTTGGTGCAGCAGGGAACTCAGAAGTGTGTATCTGAGAAGCAGGGGTCTTGGTAGGTATATAATTCATATATTACAGCAGCACATTGATTTAATATCTTATTTCAGGTCAACCTCATGAATCTCTAGTAATGACATAGCTTTTGCTATCAATATGGTCAGGCTGAAAAGTTGCCTTTCTGTCTTCATTTTTATTCCCCCATGGACACTTTTGACACTTGATTTGTGATAGCTGACACCTCCAAGCAGATAGATGGCTCAAGAGGTAAGGAGCACAGGGCCAGACAGAATGAGCTAGCTATAATCTCTCAAACACACAATACTCTGACATCAAATGTGAAAATCATCAGCATATGTATAGTGTCATGCAGAAAAAAAATACTAAAATGAAGTGAAAAATTATTTGACTTTTGACTCAGAGGAAGTTAAGCTTTTAAACTACCAAGGGTGCTTTTTTCATCTCTTTCCCTTTCTTTCAAAGGACACAGAAACCAGGGTTATAATCCTGTATTTCATATTCACTCCTGTATCCCTATGGCTGAAGAGAGGAAAGGAAAAGCAAGGGGAAAGTGGAAGAGAAAGGGAAAGGGAAGGACACAAAATCAGTCTTTCCCAGCAGGCTTCTGGGTTCTTCAAGACTGCACTGGAAGTGCCAAGTAAGCTACAAAGATAGCCTTTCCTTCCAATATTTGCTTTGAAAATTATAATTGTAATGAAGGTAGGATTTACCTGTCTCTTAGAAGGGCAGATAACCAAAGTTGCTACACCCTGGGTTATCAAACATATGTCTGCTTAAAATCAATTTGCTGCAAATCTAGTTTTCCTTGGGACAAGAATCATGTTTTGTGTATCTTTAAAAATCCAGTAGACAGCTTTGAAGGTTTGGAAAAATGTAATGCCACTAGTGTGGCTGAGCATCTATAGATGATGGTTTTAACTGCTCTAGTAGTGGACAGACTGGAGTCTGGATGAGAATGGGCTACATTCCTCCAGTAAAACAGAGGTTATAGGTAATATGTAATGGATTGGCCACTAAAAGTGTACAGAGGAGTATAAGGCTTAGAAGAAAAGATCTCATGGTTTCATGAAATCTTTTTTTCAATGAAATTTTTTTTTCAATGAAAAAAAATCATGATTTCAAGCATCAGTATGTGATCTGCTAAATAGGCTTTGAGTGCAGCCATATGTGCTGTTTGTAAAGTGAAATTGTAGTGTATAGGAAAGGCTGTTTCAACATCTGTGAATTAGGAAGCTGGTCATAATGTGTGAAAATGATGCCCACAGTGAAAGGATTTGTCTTGTCAGAAAGGCCTTTCAAATAAGCCAGTTTTCATGGAATAGTTTGGATTGGAAGGGACCTTTAAAGTTCATTTAGTCCAACTGCCCTGCAGTGAGCAAGGACATCTTTAATTAGATCACATTGCTCAGAGCCCATCCAATCTGACCTGGAATATTTCCAGGGATGAGCCATTTTACCACTTCTCTGGGCAACCTGTGCCAGTGTTTCACCACCTTCATTGCAAAAAAAATTCTACCTTTTATCTAGTCTAGGGTAACTTAAGCAGATGGAGAATCCTCAAGCAGTGCTGTGCCTGAGTATCTGACTGGCAGTACCAGTTAGCATTTGTGAATCTTCTCCCAGCTCAGAGTTTTGGGGGCTTCTAGTTACTAATACCTCAGACTGAATTTACATAAAGAATTGATCTTTCTTTTATTCTTTGTTTCTGCAAGCTTTTAAGGCTTAATAAGCAACATATTTAACTCTCTAGCCATAAGTTGTTTAGCTGTTTCCACTTGATTATGTTTGCTTTATGGTAAAAAAAACCAAACAAAAACTCCAGTAAACTTTGTGACATGTAAAGATAATGCTTTTCTTCACAGCCTGCTTATAGCTTTGGACAACACTGTAAAACCTACTAGGAGTTGTAAATCAATAGATGTCAAATAAATGTACATATGGCTGCTGCCAGTTCAAATTTGTTCTGTATTTATTTACTCAGATTTGTCTGCTAGCAGTTATTTCACCTTTTATCAACTACAAGCAGCATGAACCTAACCATGAAGAATGATGCAGATGTAGTGATCCTATTGATTGAACTGGAGCTTTCTTCCTTGAGAGAGATTGAATGCACCTGATGAAACAGAAGCCACTTAGGTAATGGACTTAGATGAGCTAAACATCAGCTGAAACTCACAGAAAGTACATCGTGGTCTTTGTCTCCTGAGGGTTTCTGGGTGTTAGAGAATTCTTGTTTGGAGCTGCACTGAAGATATGCTTCAGAGAACATGAGGTGCATCATAAAGGCCTTCACTGCTCAGAACAGTTCAGAAATACCAGTGAAGGAAAACATGAGGAGAGTCACTTCAAAAAACTGAAAAAAACTTACAGCTGTGCTCTTCCTCAGCCTTCTAGAAGAAACAGCCCCTTGCCAGGGGCTTGATTTCAGCCCTGCCTGGGATCCTGCACTGCAAGAGGACAGTGAATGGACAGAGATGTTAAGACCAGAACTATTTCCCCACAGGAGCAAATGGGAATTGATGCTGCCCAAACTCATCATGTGCTGGTGCATCTGCATTGCCTGTAGAAACTGTTACTCACAGTAAGTAACTAACTCAGCACTTGCCTACAATAATGTGATCATCTCAAGATTTTGCTTTATTTCAAACAACTACTCAAACAATTGCATAGTTACAGGAAGGTACCATCTTTGTGATGTTACCATGGCTAAGTTAAAACATGTGATGGCAACTTTGGCTTGTATACTAGAAATGCTCTTTCCACTTCTGCTTTTAAGATGTGTGAAGGAGATTTTTCTTGTTCATCTGATGGGCAGTGCCCATGAAATCTCATCTTCCTGATGGGGAAAAAAATGCAGTCACTTTATTGATTGAAACATGATTCACTCAGCTATCTCCAGTGCTGTCTTTGAAAATATATTTTTAATGTACACTCCTAAGTCTTCCAAGCTTAGTAGGTGACTGCCATTTCTGGTGCCCCAGACTGACATCCAGCTCACAGTACTGAACTGATTAGAGTCCTCACCTTTTACCCACCCCTGTGCTAGGACAGCAGCTTTGGCTTCACCTGTCTCCTATCACTTGAGAAAATTGCCTTGATACTTTAATATTCACCCTCTGGGTCTTTTTTCCCTGCTTGTACATACCCTGGTTCTTTTCATTTCTTCAAATGAGGTAATTCCATTGTGTTTGCAATAACAGTTCCTTCAGAGTAAAAATATAATTAAAATAGGAAGAGATCCAGAGACAGTGCTCACCCTTCTCCAGAGCTTTTCCCAATGTGTTTGGTTCCAGTAGATTTTTTTTCTGGCCACAAAGCTATTTCTGGTCTCCTTTTCATCTGAACTCAAGTATTCTCTTTGAAAGGTGTCTCCCAAGGAGTCCCAGCACATCTGTGGGTGGTCCATTTTGTATCATGTAACCAGGTTCAAATTGTACTGTGTGTGGTCTGGTGAATTCTGCTGGAATTCATCAGGATCATCACTAGAATGGCTTTACTCATTAATTACACCCCAGCTATATTGCTACAGAAATGAATCTATTCTGTGTTCCAGGTCAGGGTGCAGTTAGCATTCCCTCACACCCTGATTCCTGTCTCACAGTTCCCTGTTGTTTAACTCTATGATTCTGACTCCCACTAATCCACATATTATTTACTGCTTTTACTTTACCTAGTGCAATAAAAAAGCAATAAAAGAGACAGAGCAGCAGTCAACATTCAGTTTTGTAGGGAAAAGTCTCATTCCTACTGATTTTTTTTTTTCCTCCTCATTCTTCTTTCCTGCTAGACTACTGACATTTCTTCCCCTTTATTTGTTTATAATTTACAGGCCTATAAAGTTACTTAATCTGCATCAATTTATCTTCAGACTGAGAGTATCAAAGCATCAGGAACACAGGTTACCTTTTACCTATGGCCATGTACCATGAAGGCAGGAAACACTAATCATGGTCTGATATTAAAGCCTTTGCTCAGCAGTTCTTGAACAGTTCACTAGATCAGATATAACAAAGCTGAGCCTGAACATAAGTGCATGGGATTATGGAAATGTTGTTTTTAATTTGTCACAAAGGCCTTATTATAATGACATGTATATAGAGATAAAATGCTAAGTAACATCCATTTCCATTATTTATAAGTGGTCTCATTCAGAATCTGGGAATGATTATGTGCATGCTTTTTTTTTTGAGCTCTATATGAGTGAGAATACAATGATTAGAACAGGAGGGAACAACCCTTGATTAAGATTTTTAGGATCTATCTTAATAAAATAGTAAATTACATTCCTAATCATTTGATTTTCCCAGTGAAATATTGAAATAGGAAATGTGGTTAGCCAATAAGGAAAAACACAAGGAAAAACTTGTTCCCAGTGAGGGTGCCAGAGGCTGGCAGGGGCTGCCCAGGGAGGTTGTGGAGTCTCCTGCTCTGGAGACATTCCAGCCCCCTCTGGATCTGTTCTGGGTGACTTGGTCTAGGTGCCCCTGCTCTGGCAGGGGGGTTGGACTAGATGATCTTCTAGCTCCCTTTCAATCCCTAACATTCTGTGATTCTGTGAAAGAATTGTATCTTAACTGTTTTAAGTTTTATTTCTGTCTAAGGTTATTTGTAATTTCCCAGGACATCGAGTTCCTTGGTTTCACTATTTGCAGTTTCTGCTAATGATCTCCTAAATTAATGATTGGTATCAAATACTCATTTACACAATGATTATGCCACTAGCTGGAGAGTCAGTTTTCTTCAGCAGATGAGAGCCATAGAACACAGAGATGAAACAAGTTCCACAAGGCAGTTTCCACCAGGTACCTTTTGAATTTTGGTTGATAGGGGATGAGACAGCAAAGTCCCACACTCCTGGGCCCACTGATGGAAATCAATAAAGGTGTTGGTAAAATAGCATTCAAGTTTGTTTATATTGCCTTTGCAAATAGTGAGAGGCTGCTCACATGAAAGAGCCCCTGATAAAAAAAAAAAAAGACATTTTCAACTGTGTTTGCATCTCTAAAGGGACATGATAAAGAAGTGTTATGTTGAAGCACATGAAGAATGGTTGCACTTTGTGTGAACTTCCTAAGAAACGTGTGTGCCTTTGTTCAGTACACAGAAAAATGGTTGATTTCAGGTTAGGTTTTATCCCACTTCTGTGGATTTTATTTGGTGTTTTATTTAGATGAGACTGTAACTCAAAGGCTATGAATTTTTGATCTGATGTACTTTCAAGTTTTCTTACTGGAAATAATCACATCAACTTAGATCTCTGTAGCCTGTCCATCCCTGAGGGCATAAAACCAGAACAACCTGGAGGAGAATAAACCCATCCTCATGCAATGGAATGGATGTTTTATGCTTTTCTCAAGTGTTTCTAAATTTTACTGGATTAATTCCTGACCCTGTGCAAGCCAATGGTTAATCTCTAGTAGACTACAGAGGTACCAGAGATTAACTATTTTTTTGGTGATTTTTTTTCAGTAATTTCAATTTTTTTTATTTTTTTTTTTTGCCTGCTAACATTGTTCTTCCCCATGCCTTGATTTTCTTCAATGACTTTTTCCAGTAAAGATGGTAATAATCAGTGCTATCATTACTGATATTTCTATTTTTATTACTTGCAATATTCATGGTCTTTTATGAACTTTCTTTAAATGTATTGCCATCATAGGGGAAACACCCACTTGTTTCATTAGACATATTAGATATTTTACCTATCAGAAAGCTTGAAACTGTGGCTGAGAACATGCCAAGTAAATAGTATGTTCTGTAATTCTGTGAATGTGTTACTGTGTGGTGCTATTTTGTGCTTCTTCAGTGGGGTGCTGGACCTCTCTGGCCAGGTTCCAAAGCACTATTTACTATCTTTAATAGTAATGATGCTGAAGATCAGTCAGACATCTGAGTCCTCAAAATAACAAATTATTTCTTTAAATTCAGTCAAAATGAAAGCTAAACCAAACTACTTGGTTCTTCAATTGGTGGTTTGTGTAATGCATCTGCCTCACAAGAGATAACAATATTTTCTGATGCTATCAGCAAAATGCTGTGAAAATTCATAAAGCATGGAAGAAGAAAAACAAGCTTCCACTCAAAACTGAATCATAATTTATCATCTGATTAAGATATGAGACTTATTTCTGCATCTTGGAAAGAAGCACATGCATCAGTCATCTGATTTGCAGCATGACTCATGATACAGTTCATTTGAGTTCACCTCTGCAAGTTTTGGGGTTTTTTTTTTTGCTATTGATATTACAAATTCTTGTGTTTTTTACTCATCCTACTCTGAAAATATAAACATAAAATGTAACATTGCTTCTCTGAGAAGTAAAGAAATTTAGGTCAAAATCCTAGATATAATGAATCAATAATTAAAATCGGTAATGTGCCACCAACAAAAAACCACATTTAACACATTAATAAGTTAATTAGAAGGGGTGAAGAGTAAATTAGGGTGTTGAATGATATATGAGAAGCAACTAAGCAGGGTAGGACTCCTTAGTCTCAGAAAGAGAAAACATCTGGGTAACTGAGGTATATTAAATTATGAGCAACATGATAATGATGAATAGGGAAGTAATTATTATTCAAAATAACTAAGAAATTAAATTACCAAGTGAGAAAAACACTCCAGACCCTCCTGGATCTGTTCCTGGGTGACTTGGTCTAGGTGCCCCTGCTCTGGCAGGGGGGTTGGACTAG
>JAOEGS010015946.1:0-10091 GCA_025447755.1 Corythornis vintsioides | reverse complement strand
TTCTGCATTGACCTGCTTATCTTTTCCCTCTTAACACAGAGGAAATAGAGTAATAACTAGAAAAGTGTGGTGGAAGGAAAGAAGGAGGGATTACATTTAAGAGTTCTTTATTTAATTTATTTTCAGAATTTTTCTTCTGTTCAAAAAGCCTTCTAAGATATTATCTTGCAAAATGATACATTTGCTATATACAATATGAAATGGTTTTCCTATCTGCCTCTAACTTGAAGTACCCAATGCAACTGGAAGGATAATCTCCATTATTACACACTAGATTCTGTAATCATATAGAAAAAAAAAAAAAAAAATTGTTCTTGTGCTTTTGGGGGCCTTGTACTCAGAGCATGGCTATGTAATAGAACTAAAACACCATAATAAACCACAAATAGCATTTAACCAAAACATTTGTTGGTAAGATCTTGAAAGTACCAAATTAGTTGAGATGGCTTAATGCTCCAGGACATATTCTAGGATATGAAATCTGTGGCAGATGATGTGACTGTGGAGTAAATTAAATGCATCTTCAGTCTTCAGTGTATGAAATAATAGAATAGTGAGATTTAAATATAAACAATGGCTGCACTTAGAGGCTGTTCAACCTAAATCAGGCACAGATATGAGATAAAATTGTATGAAAAATGACACCTGGTTTGTAGAAATGGTTGTTCTGTAAATTCTATAAAGATAGGGGGGTTTTGTATGAAGTAATACTTATTTAAATACCAGTTATGTATTTGTTTCTGTGTTTAAAATTTGTATTAAGAACCTGGGTGGGAATATGGCAATTCTTTATAGTTGCTAATAGATGCTTTTATAATTGCAGTCCTGCTGCTTAAATTAACTACAAGAAATTCTGTTAACAAGGGAAATTGGACAAGTGGGTTAGAGAGCCACCTTCTTGATTTTTTTTTTCCCTTTCCTTCTCATTCTTTCATAAATGAAGACAATTTCAAGGTTTTTGTGCACAGATCTTTAAGATCATTTACAACACAAGAGGTTGCATTTCAAATAAGACTGAGGGCATTTTTGCCCTGGATTTTGAGGCCAGTATTTACATTTCATAGTTTGCTTAATAATGAAAGGCACAACAGGGAAAAGGAGTATCTATCCAATGAAAAAGAGTATCTAGTGATTGCTATGAATAAACCAACAGATCTTCTAAAGTGTGTAATGGCAAGCTATAGAGTTAAATGAAAGCAAGTGATGCTCATTAGAGTCTGCTGTGACACTTAGACTCATTAGTGCAGAAAGGTTTAAACTGCAGAAGGCAGAGGTACAGTTTCTTCTGCAGTGACTTGTAGTTAAACAAAAGGAAAAGGGAACAATTATGCAAGAAAATAGTTTCCCACACAGCACTTCTGCAATGCCAACTCTTGTTACTGGTTGCTTATACTTTAAAAAAAATAATTCTTTGGCTTCCTTATAATATAAACGAGCATTTAAAACTCACAAAATAATTAAAAAAAAAATAAAAAATCAAAGCCTCTAAATTCTCATTTGATTCCTAACAAGCTTTCTGTTTTAGGATTCTGTTTCAAGTCCATAAACCAATTCTCCACCAGGGGATGTTCACCCAGCTTTGCTAGCTGGCAGGAGGACAAGGTGATGATACCCCATTTTAAAGGATGCTGCTCAATTTCAGTGAGGGTTTTTTAATAATCCATCTAACTACATCATTGATATAATTTTAGGTTATTAAGAAAGAATATTATGCTAACTTCTTGGCATTATTTATGACACTCCTTTCTCTTTACAGTGGTCCTGGACAAAGACAATGGCTTACATTATTTCATTTCATTTTTTATGCTGCTTAATGTACCAGCATTGAATTTAGCACTATGGCTACAATCCCAGCTCCTTACAACAGGAAGGGAGTTCCTGGGAACTCTTTTCAAAGGGACTTCCTCCATTTGCACCCACAGCAGGGTGAGGTAATGGGGCAATGGGAGCAGCCTGGCTTCCCTGAGGAGGGGGAGGAATACAAGGAGCAGTCAGCTGCTGCAGGACTTCTCCTCTGAACCTCAGGAGTTAGGAAGCCAGGATCAGAAGAGCTGGAGCCAAAGGTGCTCTCGTGTCTTGTGGCTTTTGGTGCATCCCTAATGGAGAAGTGGCTCAAGTAGAGGAGCAGAAGCAGCTGAGCACTGTCAGAGTAACTTCCTCCATGATGTGGCTGTGACATCCCTCAGCCCTCCAGAGGAGAATCCCCTACCACACAGAACACGAATTAAAGAGCATCCTTTTCCCAAATGGGCTGCTCTATTAGCATATTAACCACTAGAAGCAACAGCAGCCACAAGGCAAAGTAACATGAATTTATTCTCAAAATGGTTTATAGGTTGGCAAAAAGGTTGGACTGACCTCAGTGTTAAATATACTAACAATACAGTTATACTTTTCTTTTTTGTCCTGCTTCCTATATGAAGATTTTTCTGGCTCATTTATGATGATTTCTTTGTGTTTTCTATACAAAAGGATGCTGGAATTATAATCAGCATTTCTAGGCTTATATCCATCCAGTGGCATACATGGCAAATGAGTGGCTGCAAATGCCATGGACAAGCTTGCAGCATTACATCTTTATGTTTGTAGGACAGTTGCTCTGTTCTGGGTTTTGTCTAGTTCCCACTAGAGGAGCTGCTGCTTGGATCAAGCTGCAACCTGTTTTTCAGAAGACTGTTTTGGCAAGGGTAATTGTCTGTGAACAGTCATTTTAGTGCATTACTTTATCATAAATAATAACTGAATGAATGAGTCTAGTGAGATTGATTTACTGAGTCCAGCCTGCAACAGATTGTAGGCCTTTCCACTAGGAAATGTAAAGTTTTTCTTAGATGTTATAAATTGGCACCATTATCAAGTGAGTTTCTATCACAATAAAAATTCAAATGCTTTCAGTCATTGTCACATCTTTTTGCAATTCTCTCTCATGAGTCATATTCAGTTTCAAAATTGTTAGTGTTCAATCTCTCTATACAGAGGATAATATTGAAGTTAAAACAGTAGTGTGGAACCAGTGACTAAGACTTGATCAAAGGGGGAAGTAATACACTTGAACAGGTCAGCTCTAATGTACTCAAATAACAAGAAAAAAGATAAAATCCTACTAAAAACCTGAAGTCATATGTGAATTTGATTCATTTGGACAAGATGAAGTGTGAACTCACCCTTTTGTGCCTCTAATTTGGCCTGAATGTAGCCATAATGTCCTTTTTATTTTGTCATCACAGTTCATACTATGTAATGCAAGAGTAGAGATAAAATGTTTTATATAGTCCAGCATGTCTCAAGGCAAACTTTTTTTTTTTCTATTATTTTTTGTTTGTAGTTTGGTGTTTTGTTTTGTTTTTTTGGCCAGCCTTCAGTTCCTTCAGGAGTCATCTGAAAAGCATGTCCTAATGTGATATTATGCTGCAGCTTGAGTGCTTAAATGCCTCCTAAATGATGCATCTTGCCACTTGCCATGGATAATAGCAGATAATGCAGAGAGAAGGATGTACCTGCCTCACTGTGCAATGCTGACAGCAGTGGCAGGAGGGACTCCCCATGGCAATTCCTTTACAGGAATTGCAGCATGAGATTTGAGTATCCCATGCCTTAAAAGATACAGATATTGCAACCATCAAATTATCCAACTTAATATTACTATGGAAATAATTTAAGGCAATGCTATTGCAGAGCAGGTAGAATGAACGAATATCTAATTTGATATAGATAAGTACAGGAAGCTGTTGATTTAATGACACACTATTACTTGCTACTGGAGAGTCAAGAAGATAGAAGTTTATTTCTATGCAACTCAATTATTCTTTTTTATCCTTGCCTGCAGAGTAAACAGCAGTCTAACTAATGGCCCTGATTCATTTGAGGATAAACAAGTGCTCCCTTCCTGTCTAGTCATGTATGGTATGTAATGATGTGCCTTCCAATTAAATTCCTTTAAAAGCTGTAGTTAAAGCCCAATCTTCAGTTTACAATGATCACTCAAGAAATCTAGAACTAGTTTTCAACAGGCAATGTGCCCTGACTTACCTTTTAGTGTAGTTCAAAGAAAACCAAGACAAATAAAAAATAATTGTTGAATATCTGGACAAAAATTAAAAGATGCATCTTTTCAAGATATTAAAGACATAGTAACTAGCAGGAAACTTTCTGCCTTGAGGCCCCCAGTGTAAGGAAGACATGGACCTGGTTGAGTGGATCCAGATGAGAGCCATGAAAATGATCAGGGGACACCTTCCCCATAAGGACAGGCTAGGGGAGTTGGGGTTGTTCAGCCTGGAGAAGAGAAGGCTCCAGGGAGATCTTAGAGCCACCTTCCAGTGCCTGAAGGGGCTACACGAAACATGGGAACTCTTCATCAGGGAGTCTAGTGCTAGGGCAAGGTGAATAGTTTTTAACTGAAAGAGGGTAGATTTAGATTAGATATTGACAGAAAATTCTTTTACTGTGAGAGTGGTGAGACACTGGAAGAGGTTGCCCAGAGAAGTTGGGGATGGTGGGTCCCTGGAAGTGTTCCAGGCCAGGCTGGATGGAGCTTTGAGCAACCTGGTCTAGTGGGAGGCATCCCTACCCATGACAGGGGGTTTGGAACTAGATGATTTTTAAGGTCCCTTCCTACCCAAACCATGCTATGAATCTTGATTTAAAAATAGGCTGTTAGGCATAAATCAAAGGGACTTTTAATTTTGAACTAAATAGTATGCAGGTGACCTCAGACCTTAATGCTGCACTTGAATATAAACACACTTTATACATGTGAATAGCATCACTACAGTTGGCCACCCTTGGAAAACTGACATTTGTAAGCATAGCTGTTTAGAGAATTTGACCTGGTTTTTATCTTGACTTACAATATCTAAGCCTGTGGTAATTGTATTCAGCAGCAGCCCATCTTTCAGAACATTGGCAGAAAGTTCAGTGCAGTTTGATACAACAGGCCACAGATGGAGATGGTGCTTTCTTTTCATGTTATTTGGTCATTATGAATACCTTTATAGATGGAAATTTAAATGAGAGGGTCTTAACAGTTATCAGTATAGTTTCTTCACAGAAATGCAAAGGAAAATGTATTGTAATGTGTTTCTTTTGGATCTTTATTAAAACTAATGTGTTTTGAAAAGATGAATTGAAATATGAAATAGATTGTGCAGATAGTATTTGCAGCATTGGATTCAGGAAATGACATTTGATTTTAATATTCAGGAGTCATAATTTAAATATCAGGCTGTTTCATCATTGAAGTTTATTTTTTTTTAAGAAAAACCTTTACTTTTGAAAGAACAAATCACAGAATCATAGAATGTTAGGGGTTGGAAGGGACCTAGAAGATCATCTAGTCCAACCCCCCTGCCAGAGCAGGATCACCAGGACTAAGTCACCCAGGAACAGATCCAGGTATTAAAGTTTCTAAATAGACTTTCTTCTTTGCCATGTAATGCATGATGTAAGAGTCATAGCAGTGCAGGTAAGGGCATATTCTCCTATGTTGTGGAAAACAATACAAGAGTAGCATTCAGAAAACTGCTATTATTTTTCCTGTAAAAATATAAAATAATATGAATACTTGAAAAAGTAATTTTAAGTAATGCAAGTGCAGTAAGCAACTTTAGTTCTGTAAATGAGAAAGTAAATTAGCAAAATGAGAGAGTCATAGTATTACCTAAAGTTTTGGAATCTCTACCTCTGTTTCACACTAATTAGCAGAGCATTTGGCTCTTCACCTCTCTTCACAAATAAAATTTACTTAAACAACAACTTGTTTCAGAGAGGTATATTGTGTTTATTATACTCTTAAAGTGACAAGATACAACAGATGTTTTCCATCTACTTCTGGGATGGGAAAATAATAAATCCATTATAATAAGGTAAGGAATCCAATAATTGCAAAGGCTCAAAATAAGCTAAAGTGGAAAGATTTTTTTTTTCATGAAAGACATCTTTCCTTTCATAGAAGTTCTTCAAATATGAGGATGTTTTCTAATTACAATTTCACCTCATAAATATAGGGTTTACTGAAATATTATGACACTGCTTTGTAGCTAAATCAACTGGTCTTCCATTTAACTAAGAATGAGGTGAAAAAAAAAATATGAGCAACTGCACTTAGTCCAGTTAGACTAAAACCATGAAGGTAGTGGAGCCAGTGAATGGTTTTGACCCAAGGGTGAGGGAATTGCCAGGGATTTAAGACCCCTTACATTATTTCTGTTATCTTCTGGTATAAAACCCTAAAGGGAATACTTGACATGGTGTCATTTCTTTCCCTCCCCACGTCTTCTCTGGAAAAGGAAACCAGCTTGGAACTGAAGAGGTCAAAGGGAGTCACCTGTGAAAGGAAGTCACATGCCACTGCAACTAGTTTGGCTGTGTTCATAAGCCAGCATCTGTTCTTGCAAATTGGCTAATTGTGTGTGCAAGCAGGTATTCACTAATTAGGTGCTCAATTATCCATTTTGCTCAAACAATAGATATTTGCATATTTAAAATTAAAGGTTTTATGGACAGCTAACTCTTCTCCTGATAATGAGCATTAGGCAGGGACCTTTTAAAAGACATCCTTCAGCATTTCAGGGCTTTAGGGAAGCTGAGGGGGATGAAATTCTCTTATGAATAAGCTGCATAGTGTTGCCTAACAATTAATGTATATATGTGGCAATCTTAGTATCAGAAAGTAGCAGAAGCCAATATAAATTATAATTAGGAGAAATGACAGCTCAGCAAAAAGGAGGGATAGCATCATTAGTGCCACTAGGGCCTTTGTGAAAGGCTCTTCACTGGATAGCTATAGAAAATGTAAAGCTGTGGTGAAACTTGCTTTTGACTAGGCTAGATAGTTCTCTAGAAATACAAACCATTGTCTACATACATTGCAGTAATTTTCCAGTTTTCAGAAAGGCCTAAATATGACTTTTCTAAAGGATTTTCAGTTAAAAAAAGTTGAGTGAGTACCCTCAGTTACACCTAGATTAGCTACAGTTTGGAGAATGAATGGATTCTTTGCTGCACTGTAGTCTTCTATGCAGGTTTTTTTATACTCCATATATCCTGTGTAAGATAGGATAGATTTTGAGCTGTCCTAGCTCATAGGCAATTGACATTCCTACAGTTCTGCTGCAACATCTGTGTGCCATCCTGTCCTCTTAATAGGAAAGTACCTATAATATATATTTTTAACAAAAAAAATAGTTTTAAAAAAGTACTAGAATATATATTTTTAACAAAAAATGCAACAACATGAAATAATTTTACTTTAGTTACACAAATATCATTCTGAGTTTCCAGCAGCCACTTCATGCATACAATCCCTCTTGTGCCTCTCCTTGTTCTGGGCAGTATTATTTCAGGGTCTTCTTTCTCCCTTACCCTCCAGGTGCTCTCCTGTCCCTACAAAAATTTCCAGATTTCTTGCTTTTGACAGTTAGAAATACTCATTGCTCAGATTTCATAATAATGCTGGAGTTAATGGTAGATAGAAAATGTATCTCTCTTAAAATCTGATTAAATTATCAGTTCTTCCAAGGCAAGACTTTATAGTATAGCAGAACAATTATGAGAATATAAATTGTGAGCAATTTATATTCCCATATGTTCAAGTGTTCAGTTTTAAAGTGATATTCAGAAAAATTCAATTGAAGAAGATTGAAGAAGAATGAAAAATTCACCAAAAAAAAAATCATAGCAATTAAATTGATGTTCTAGGAAAAGAAAAATTTTCAGCAGAAGCCTTTTCAACTATGTAAATATATTAGAAAAACTAACAGATGGAAGGTCTTCCAGTCTGTTTCAGATATGACACAGACAGTTTTATTTCTGAGTCTAAAACAAAGGTATCATAAATAAAACGTTAAATATTCTTTTGTGTTTATTCTGCTTTAGGATGTGTGTCTAGAGTGGCTTGAAAATGCATTATTGCTTATTCTTGTAAAGAATAGTCCTTGGGGGAAAAAAAAATGATATATATTTAAATTTTATGTTTGGAATGACATTTCAAATGGAAGAAGGAAAAAATGTTATTTTAAACAATGTTAGAGGAAAACACTTTGAAAAAAGCAGTTAAGTGCTCAGTTGAATCACAGTTAAAGGCAATAAAAATCTGTGTGCACTTCACTATCATTTTTGCCTGAAACATTTCAAATGTAATCAGTGGCATAATTGAGTGTACTGTCTGTGTCCACAGCACGCTAGAGAATTAATGCTTCCTACCTAGAGTGGGAACAGCAACACCAATTAGGGTCTGCTGTGCTGGTGATTTCTTGGCTAGACTTCTGCCCACTGAAATAACTAATTAATGTCACATAAGGCATAGAATAGAGAAAATAGTAACAACCCTGTCAATTTATCACAGCTTTGCTGAACTGAGGACAAAGTTCCTTGGCTCACTCCAATTTGTTGAATTGTTTAGCTCCTTGACTATGAAGATGTATTTTTTCTTCTCAACACCCTTAGGGAAGAATTTTGCCTTTCTTTTTTTTCTCCTTGTATTTTTTTAATCATTACCAAACCCCTGAAAGGTTTCACAGGTTCTTAATAGATTTAAGAAGATATTTTTTGATTGTCTCTTTGAAGACTGTATCCCAGAACACTTGAGCCAATTTCTTTTCAGTTCCCATCCTTGATTTGCTCTAAAGGGCCTGAAAAACCAATACAACAAATTACAAGCACATCTTGCAAGGCTGCTGGATTTGTTTAAAATGGGATGGTGATTCTGCAGAATTTTACATTCCAGATACAACTGCTTGCTTGTTCCTGGTGGAAAGTGAGGATTTAAAAAAAGCCAAGAATGTCTGAAGCATTTCAAAGATGAATCAGGGTACAATGCTCAGTAAATCCAAAGGTTGAGAGTAAGTTAAAAAAAACCAAACTTTTGATATTTTGTACCTTGCTTTTCTTAAATGTAATAACACTAATTTTCCTAAAATATTTTTTTAATAATAAAATTAAACTGGATATCATGGTAAACATTTAATTTACATACCATGAGGTTGACATGATTTTTTTTTATTATTAACTATTGTAAACTCTGTGTTTTGATGCTGTTATTGAATTTATAGAGAATATTTTTGCAAAATTCTGAATGTTGCTGGATTGATCACATTACTGCAGGACATGCAATCAAGCTCACAATTAGTCATAGATATTGGTGCTAAGTTTATATTTAGACAAGCATTTGACATATCAGTCAATGTGATACCATGAAAGATTGATTGAAGTTGATCACTCCATAACTCTTTTTTGCTGTATAGAGAGACTAATGAAAAAAGGTCTTCACTTGGAATATTTAGATTCCACAGAATGTCTAAGGCTCCTTTAGAAGTAGTGAATGAGAGGGGCATTGATTCACTGCTTTCCTCAAAGTGCAAGAAAACAAAACGTAAGAAGAAATAAATTTTGCTGCAATAATTACTGCAAGTAAACATAAATCTACTGGAGATATCAAGACTCTGTTAGCTTCTAACTTTGCCTGTCAATTTCAGAAAGGGCATTAAAGCAACGATTTGGGTACTCATGTAGTATGCCTGGCACTGCTTCTTATCCATGTCTGACAGATCCCTCTGTCAAAAGTCTTTTTAAGGTTTGAAATTTCTGACCTCCAGGAAGGAAAACCTAGTACTTGCATTATTTAGAAAGGGAAATGTTAACAGTGCTTGGAAACAACCTTTCATAATGTTAAGTGAATATTCATCTTCCCACGAAACACTTCTCTTTAAGAAAAGATACTGCCATTGGCTGTTTAATAATTCCAGCAGTTGAGTGATTTACACCAGACCTGCAGCACACTGTGTTTGCCCACCATCTGTCCCAGCTAATCTCGGAATTCCATCTACAAACGTGGATGACTTACAAGTTCCCTGATTAATGGCATCTATCATTTTCTTCACAACACAGAGCAATTAATCTCACCCCCTCCCAGAGGTCCGCCGCAGTAATAGTTTCGGGGGAGGAGAGAAGCAGCCTGCAAAAGACCTTTTGGAAACAACACCCCTTTTTGCCTTGTGTGTTTTTGGTTGGGTTTGTCTGTTTATTTAAAAAAAAAAAAAAAGAAGTAGATTTATTATTCTTGTATAGTATAACTATATTGTAATATATAAACA
>JAOEGS010015945.1:7095-18421 GCA_025447755.1 Corythornis vintsioides | reverse complement strand
AGCTTGGTGCCCTGCACTGGACTCTCTCCAGTAAATCTCTGTCTTTCCTGAACTGGGGTGCCCAGCACTGGACACAGCACTCGAGGTGGGGCTCCCAGCCAGGCCAGAACTCTCTCCACTCCCTGCCACAGCGGCTCCCAGTGACAACACTGCTCCTAAGTGCCGTGCACAGCTCCCCAGGCTGGGCTGTCGCCCTCGGCTGCCCTGGGAGCATCACCCAACAACACCAACCTCTCAGGTGAGAGGGCAGAGAAGCCTGGAAGAAAGCAGCTGGCAACAAGCACAGCGGAAAGAAGTTCTGCTTGGCTATGAGCTGAAGAGCCCAGCCATGGGCAGAGGCTCAGGGGGACGCGGCCAGCACGCAGAGCACAGGCCGGGACGGCAGCACACAGGCGGGCTCGGTCCGCCAGCGGCCGCAGAGCCATCAGCACCCCCCAGGGAGCCGCTGACCCACCCGCCACCGCTCCCCCGGACCCCGGCAGCGGGTCGCCCTGCCCCTCGGAGAGGGGGCGCGGGGAAGGCGGCGAAACCGTGGTGCGACGTGTGGACTGCACAGCACAGCACAGCACAGCACAGCACAGCACAGCACAGCACAGCACAGCACAGCACAGCACAGCAGCACAGCACAGCACAGCACAGCACAGCACAGCAGCACAGGGCCGGCCGCGGCCATCCCGCCCGCCCGGCGCGCCGCTGAAACTTTGGAGCTCCATTCCGCACCGCTCCCTGTCCCTGGGGCGGGCGGAGCGGCAGCTGCCGCACCCAATGGCGCTGCGAGACACAGGCCCCGGCGGCCAATAGCAAGAGCCGGGGACCCCCGGCAGCCGCCCGCGCAGGGCAGCGTCTCCGGGAGAGCGGGTGCTGCCGCCGGGACCCCCGCCACGGCCTCGGCCCCAACCCCGCGCCGCCCACCCAGCGGCCCGGCCGCCGCAGCGCTCACCGGGGAGCCTGGTACCGCCGCCTCCCGACGCGGGGCCCGCAACCGGTCGCCTCTCCCCCCGTTCCTTCCGCGCCTCAAGCGCTAGGCCGGGTGCGAGCCGGTCGCAAGTACCTACCGGGGCTCCTAGCGGGCGGCTCGGATACCTACAACAGCCCCGAGCTCCTCTCTACCCCCCGCTGCTCCTGCCGGGCCCGTAAACATCCCGGCATCCCCGAGGAGAGAGGCGGGGCGGCCGCCGGGCCACGCCTCGCTCCACCGCCCCTCGCCGGGCCTGAGGCCGGGGGTCGGGCAGCGGCTCTTCCCCGGGCCTGGCCCGAGGGATCGGGGGCCGGTGAAGTTTCCCCACGGCGCTCGGCAGCCAGGAGCCACCGCGCTCAGGCCGGGGCCTCGTCCCGCAGGGTGGCGGTGCAGCTCTGGCCCGGATCGGCAGCTCTCCGGCCGAGGGCTTGGCTGGCGGCCCGCTAGTAAATGCAGCAGGGAGCTCCTGGCAGCCTCCTTCGCCTCTGCTCTTGCGGGGAACTTTTCGGCTTGTTTGAAAATGACTCGGCTTGTCAATGTTAGGGACAGGGAGCGGTGCTGTGACTGTGGAGCACAGCGGGGCCGCCATCCCCATGGCGCTGCAGAGCAGCAGGTAGGGGAAGCGCTGCACTGCCCTGGCACAACCACAGCAGCAGAAAGGCAAAGGCCAGGCCTCTGAAAACTGCTTCATCTGCAGCCCAGTGACCAGCTCGGCTCTTCGGCTCCGGCCCAGGCTGCTCTGGGAAAGGCAGTGTGCCAAGCGATGTACTTTTCAGTTATACGCAATCTACGAGACACTAAATATTGACTGTCAGCCGAATGTGAAACAAACACCTCTCTGCTACACTTGGAGAAATGAAAGTGATAGGACCAAAAATATACCAGACCACCAGTTTTTGCAAGAACACTGGGGTTAAGCACCTAAAACGTACCAAATTCCAGAATACTGCTACTGTTCAGGTCCCTAAAAGTTTAACCTGCTTCAGGATGAGGAGAAGTAATTAACTTCACAGAACAGATCTTGAGAACCAACAATGGTGGACAAGCATGAAAGCTGACTACAACCTCCCCAGTGCTTAAGGATTATTGTAATCAAATGGCTTCTTTCTCAGGTAGGAAACTCTCTGGTAAAGATAGAATTCTGTCACTCCAGTGAGAAAACAGTAGATGTACTTGAATTTTTTTCCAAAGCAAAGTTTCAGTTCTCACAAGTGCTGGTTGGTTGGTTTTTTCCCTTGGAACAGGTGAAGTTACACTGGATTTAAATCTCTTGTAGGATAAATAAGAACTGAGACAGTGTGTGGGGGAAATCTATTCACCTCTCCCTGTACACAATTACACTGTCTGCTTTTGAGGCAAACTTCAGCTCTGTGAGAAATCTGCAGTGCAATCATTGATACAAAGTTTAATGAACTTTGAAAGGAAATTATTTGGTTGGTTCTCATTTCTCTGATGGAAATACATTTATTAATCATTGTGCATATTTTCTTTTGGGGGTTATTTGATGTCACTAGCTAAATATAGTGACAAGGTGCCTGCTCTGCCTGTGGAATCAGACATACCCTCTAATCTTCCCCTTCAGTAAGTCATAGCTGCTGTGTTACACTTGAGTCATTATCACTAGATAAATAAACAACAAAAATGTAGTAAACAAAATGTACAGCTGTTACATTTTAAGTCAAATGTAAATTTGTAAATATCAAGTAAATATCCTTGCCTATGGATCCATATGAAGAATCACATTCACTTCAGTAATGTCTAGGAAGAAGCAGTGTCTAAATAATTCACTGAAACCATAATCACAATATATATTTCCCCCTGCCACCCAACAAAATCCTTATGTAGATCAGACATCAACAGTTATATTGTTGAATCCCTGAGGAATCTGTAGAAGCAACTACATATTTTTATGTAGTAACATGGGTAAAATGTAGAAGAGAGTTTGTAAAAGATATGGGGATTTTCCAGTGGAAAGTAATAGGTAAGATAAAAGCATTTCTTGTCAATGTAGCACACAAGTAAATCATAAAGCCACAGGTCTCATGGAGGGGTGTGTTCTAATGTGTTCTGCTATTCACTGCACTCTATTGTGGTACAGTTGGACAACTATTCAAAATGCACAATTATGATCATTTTACCCAGATTCATCAGAATTTACACATTTGTAGAAAGGCTGCCTGAGGTTCATAATTCCTTAAACACTATTGGAGTTTATATTTGGTCCTGATGCAAGACAATATCCATTTGCACAAGTAGGCTCTTTGCCCAGAGACTAACACAAGTCTTTGTACACAATTCCAGTGTTACTGGATAAATTTCAGTCAAATAGCTTCGTTTGGTCTTTCACAGAAGATTTCCTGATCTCTTGTTCCATCCTTTCAGATAAAAATGAAATCAAGGTAGGACAGCATTTGTTTTCCTAGCATACTTTCTCTTAGTGTGTGTCACAAGTGGTTAGAGTGCAGCCCTTACAAACAAGAATTGTCTCTCAGCATGTCTTTGCACTTTGCCTGGTAGAAGGAAGCCTGTGCCTGTGCTGCAATGCAAATGACTAGTAATTTATGGTGACGTTGAGAGGGTGTTGACAGCAAGAGAGCTAATGGCACTAGTGGAGAAAAACTGCATTTTTAGTCAAAATAACTGTTGTCCATCCCAAAAACAAACAATTTCCAGTGTTTCATCTTTATTAGCCAGAACTCTCAGTAGAAAGATGATTTTCAGTGGCAATTTTGCTAGAGTAAGGGCTACAGAATTTTTCTACTGACTTCAGCAGACTTTGGAGCCAGCCTGAGAAAAAAAAATCCCAGAACAAGTGAAATAAATATCCTTGGCATTTTACAATAAAATGGGAGTACATTTTATAGGCGGCTAGCAGCTTGTAATTACCCTTAGTAAAACTAATCCTTTCCCTCTGCTTATTAAAATATTTCTTGTATCAGCAAGCCATGAAAAGGACCCACTACCAATCTCCTAACTTGCACTAAAACTGAGAAACATCCACTTGAGTCATAGTTCCCAGTGCCAGTCCTGTCTCTCTGCCTGCTATTGGAATTCAGAGCCTCTCAGGGAATTAAAACTAACACATTAGTTCCTAATTAAATCCAAAAGGGATGAGAAATGTAACCAAACAACTTTATATCCTTTCTTGGGAATACTGTCTCAGGAGGATAAGGAAGGAGCAGTGGCTTTTAGTTAATGATTTTCCTTCTTCTAACACAGAACATGTCTGCAATGTTCTTTTGACCCCTTCTGAATTTCTTCTAGGGGAGCATTTGACTCTTCAAGCTTCCTCCTGCATATATATTTTTAAGGTTGCTGCAGGTTCGTAATAATTTAGTAGGATAAAGAAGTACAGTCATTACTATTGCAGTCCTTTTTTCTTCAATTAGTATTTCTAATCACATTAGACATGTTTTCAGTATCCAGAGAGGATGCCTGGTCCCTACAGCTATCGTGAACCATTAACTTTAATTAAAATTTACAAGTCTAATGTTGTTACATCTGCTAAAAGCATTAACTGCCATGTTAATTACCAAAATGTTAATGTTGCGTTAAAATATGAATGTTCTCTTTTGACAGTTCACTGTGCTTTAATTAATTAATTTTGGTAGAATATCTCCTAAAAAAAAAAAAAGACATAAAACCATAAATGCTGACTGAAATAATGAGACATAATGGGAAAACTTCATCTAAATAGAAGACTTAATACTTGAGAATATGAACTGATAGCAAAAACTCATTTGTATTCTTTACTGTGCTTAAGATGTGTTAAGTAACATGTTTAAGGTGTTATTTTAAATTGCAGTGCATTCTTTTGCCATTACTTTGTGGGGAATGAACAAACAGATATACCAAAGTACTTGCAGCAATTAATCTGAGGTGTGCTGGTTTGGGCTGGGATGGAATTTATTTCTTCATTAGAGCTGTGTTCAGATCTGTGCTGGAAACAGAGTTGGTACCACAGGGATGTTCCAGCTGTTGCTGAGCAGAGCTTGCACAGGGCTGAGGCCTTTTCTGCTCCTCACATCATCCCACCAGTGAGCAGGCTGGGATGTATTAGGAGGAGATATTCCAGAGGAGATATTCCCAGGAGATATTCCCTTGCCATCATGCTCAGAATGAGAAGCTCTGGGAAGAAGGAGGTTGGGGATTTTCCAGGTGATGGAGTTTCTCTTCCCAAGTAACCTCTAAGTGTGAGGGAGCCATGCTTTGCTGGGATGCCTGAATCATTCCTTGGTTTGCTTTGATTATGCATGTGGGTTTTGGTTTACCTATGAAACTGTTTTTATGTCCACCCATGAGCTTTCTCTGGTACTTTTCTGATTCTCTCACCCATCCTGACACGAGGGCAGTGAGCGAGTGGCTGGGTGGTGCTTTGTTGCCAGCTAGGATTAAACCATGACATAAAACCCCAGAAACCTCTGGTTAAAGTAAAGCTGTCACTTGAAATATTTAATGGTGAACTACTCCTCTATCATATTCTTCTTAAAGGCATTGTCATTGAAATGAATAAACGAGAAAGTTCTGAGAAAGCAATGTTAAATATAATTGTTACATGTTTCTCTCACGTTGGATAATTATTTTAATGGCTGAAGTTAACAGTCTGCCAAGTAATTTCTTAATGTGATTGTAAAAAGGTACTGTTAGATTTCATGCCATAATCTATTTTTTTTTAATTTACATGAGGAAACCTTAATTTTGCCTGCAGATCTTCTATGTTATACATCAGATGCACATTATTCACCCTGGACTATGTTGGATGTTGGAAGTAGGCAGCTGTTCAGTGGCAAATGCATCATTATTTTTGTAGGGTGCAGGGAAATGTATTTTTAGAGACCAGACGCCTAGTTCACAAATTTAGATGGTTTATTAGAACTTTTTTCTTTTAATCTGCAAGTTACAGTGTTCAGAATACATTTCAAATTGCTGTTCCAAGCTTACTTCAGCATTTGTTAAAGAAACTATGTGCCTAGGTTCTCTCTGCAAGTTGTGTGTGGACTGTCAGCTAGCAGGACACCTCTTGCTTCATCACAGCCTGCCCTCCTGAATGTCCAGATTTTCTCCCACCCATGTGGTTACATTCAGGTAGTTCCACTTGTAAAACAGAAGTCTTCATGTAATACATTGAAAGTTCCTCTTAGAGGTGGCACTGTATCATTCTAATTGGATTCTTCCAGCAGACAAGGTGCATTTTTGAGTGAATATTCTAGGAAAATGCTGCAATAAGGGGTCGTTTGTCTTCCAGAGAGTTTGGAGCTTATCCACTTGCAGGGCCTTCAATAAAGGACAATGAGATGGACAGGTCTGAAGCAGAGAAGAGCTTCACAGTATCCCAGACTTTCAGAACCAAATTTGGCCCAAATTTGGAATCTACCCACTCCACCCCAAAAAGAAAATCACTTTCAAGCTCAGGCAGTGTAAAACCCAAGCTACAGCTGATCTGAGCCACACAAAGTTCTCATTCCACAGGATTAGAGGTAAGAATGACTCTGCTCTGCTCTGATCCCAATGCTATTTCAAACAGAAAATGTTTCCATTGAAAAATAAGTTATTATTTTGAAGAATGCACCAAGTTGCTACAAAAATATTTCTACTGCTGTGCCAGAAGGCAACCTATCTCCTGGGCTTTGTTTGCTTGCATGCATTTCATGGCCTGCAGCAATACTTCTCAAAGTCAAGTTTACAGAAACTTTTGTCTCTCCTGGGGAGATGAATGCTTTCCAAAGCTCATTATTTATTTGGGAATATCCAAGCACTCTAGAAAAGAAAATACTTGAAATTATTCATTTGCAGTCAATCTGATATTAACTTCTGTGTTGCAGATCTTTAACTTGTGTCACTTCTCACAAAGTTCTGGTTTAGCACTGGTCTTGGAGCATGGAAACCACTCTTCTCTTTTGGAGCCTTCTGCTTCTTACAGCATGAGAAAACTACTGAACTTACTTCTTTTTCCTGAAGAAAACCAGGAGACAGCAAGAAGCTTCCATTTCCATTTCAGCAGTTAGCTTCACTCCTTTGATTTTGTGCAGTGTAAATTAACCCCA
This sequence comes from Corythornis vintsioides, assembly GCA_025447755.1. Taxonomy (NCBI): domain Eukaryota; kingdom Metazoa; phylum Chordata; class Aves; order Coraciiformes; family Alcedinidae; genus Corythornis; species Corythornis vintsioides. Next base: position 11,419 of record JAOEGS010015945.1, on the reverse strand, counting down.
CGGAGTAACTCCAGCAGGAACAGTGCCTTGCAGTGCCTGCCTTCAGATTTGCATCTCTTCATTCTATTCCTACTTTTTAATATTTTCTTTTTTTTTTTTTTTTTCATAGTGCATATACTATTAAATGGGAACTTTAAAAGATTTCTCTCATTCCCTTTCCCAAACTTGTGGGTGGGGGATGCTTATCTGAATGCACTATAATAGCTGGCTAGCAGCCTGGAACACCATCCACTGCAAAACTGTTATTGAACTATAAAACAACAGAGTCTTGTTATTAAAAGTTAATTAAAAGGCCAGCATAATGGCATTATTTTGTGATCTCTTTCAAGATACATTCACAACAGTTCTTATCAGTCAAAACATCAAAGGGCAAGCTGCACAGTTTTGCTGTGCAGAACTTTTTGATAAGAGACACAAACCCAACCTTTTTTTGACCTTTCTTGTGAATATACTGAAATTATTGAATGAACATAGTGAAAAGCAGTGTACTTTTAGAAGTCTAGTGGAGTTCTGAGTATCTATTTCAGAATCACTGTTATAAATCACGTGTACATATCTGTATATATATTTATATTAAATACTAGATTTGTTATTTTATTTAACATATCAGAAAAATACAGGAAAATTGTTGTGTCAGGTCAAGGAATACTGAAAACAAAACTTTAAATTTCAAAATTTAAAGCTTATTAAATCTAATGGATATTTTCATTTATTTCTCTACAACCTGGATTTCCTTTCAAAGACTTAATTTCCACCTAACATCACACTTTCTGTTCTAATTAGTTATTCTTCTCCCTTTTTCAAGCAAGATTCATTCATATTGAACCAGATTGAGACAAACTGCTAACATTGTCATTCCTTTTGGATTGTTGCCTCTAATCCCCTATTCTGATCCTCTTGAACCCTTGCCACAGCCTTAATAAATTCCAGAGAGCACTGGGAAGAAGGTTTGGAAACACTTCAGCAGATGCACCCTATTCTGAAAACTGAACCCTTTGTTTCAAGAACACATTCAGTACAAGCTGACTTAGACAATGCCTGAAGTTAAAGCCTCATTCTCTCTTTTCTGGACCCAGTCCAAGCAGAGAAGACTTGGAGAGAAAAAAAAAAAAAAAAAAGACTGTTTTAGAGATGAGAATACAAATAAACAAAACGTGTGTGAAACATTGGCATGCATCTGCACAGATAAAAGGAGAAAATAATCAGCATTCATTCAAAGCTTCTGCTTTCTGACAGGTAATAATGATTGTTAATGGGACTGACATTTCCACTCTACAACCAAAACATATTCTTCAAAACCTACTGCATAATTAACATTACTTCCACACAATTCACATCAAATAACATCAAATTAGAAAGACTTATGGAGCTAGAGAACAGCATCCTGAAAAGCATCTTGTCCAGGTGTTAAAGTGAGCCCTGCTCACATAGCCATGCTGGCTGCTTGTCTCAGTCACAGAGCTAACTCTTCATTGTGTTCTGCCACTGCTGAGAGGAAAAGGTTGCAGACAGAAATACAGAACTTGCAGGGACTCCTTTCCTTTCTGTACACTTTCCCAACAAGAATAATAATTGATTATACAGAAGTCATGTTGCTACATCTGGTCATCCCCATGAAATGGCAGAAGAGGCATCAGGAGGGACAGGAGCAAGGTTCAGGTCTTTACCCACCTGATTAGTGGGATCGTGTTGCCTAAGATTAGGCAAGAAAATAAAGGCATTAAAATTCTTAATTTCATTCTATACTTGTCCAAACCAGATACTATTTGTCTTCTAAATAAGCTGCTCATTTTTTAGACCAGAGACTACTCTGTACACATCTATGCACCAATGTTTTCAGAAGCACATAAACATTTCAGACCTGTCCTGATGGCGAAGCAGAGGAATGCCTAAAGCAGAGTAAACCATTTTACCTCTGTGATGAGCTGGAGATGGGATGCCTCCAACAGCTTTGCCAAACCACAGACATGAAGGCCTGAAACACCTTAATGCAACAGTAAGGCAAAAAGCAGCATTACTGCTCAAGTGGCTCTCGACCATTGTATACACATCACTGGATGCAGTAGTGCCTGAGTGAGCACCTGGGAGGTGCCTTCCAAGCCAAGAGTTTGTGCAGCTGGGAGGAACCCTGGAGGCAATAACCCAATCCTTTGCTATTCTTTGAAGAAATAATTTGAAATTATTAATTTTATTTGAAATACGTCATTTCGGTCTGTGATGGGAGAAGGGTGGTATCAAATAGTTACTAGAAACATGCTAAATAAAAGGTCTAAATAAAAAAAATAATACTAATTTTAAAAAACCTTCTTCCACAGACTTTGATGTTTCCAAACATTGATTGTGAATTGAACAAGAAAAACATAAAGCAAGCTGAAAATATGCTGTCAGGACTTTTATAAGACCAGGCTTTTTTATGACTTTTTAATGCTCTGGTGACAGATCTATGAAAATGAGTGCAAAATGCACAGAAGAAAGAAAATAAAACCTCACTATAGGATTTGCATAGACAAAGAAGAAAGTGTAATTTCCTAGCACTGACAACAGCATAAGCACGGAGTAACTTTAAGGAGAATTATTTTTGCAAAACACCAGTATGTTTCACATGCTTTGGTTTCTAATATGTCATTGTTAAATCAAAGAGTTGAAGACTGGTTTGGTTTTGTTTTTTTTTTAATCATGCAGAAGAGTTAAGAAATGTGAAGCAAATTGAACATTAACAGTGAGGCTTTTTTTTTTTTAAGTAATTTGTTTCTATTATTTCTCTACATCAAGCCAACAGATCAAATAGCCTACAGCTTTCCAGCACAGTACATGAGCATGCACAAAATATAGTCATTAAATCTTGCATGAAAGTTTCTCCTAAAGTGTGATGATATCTGACATTGCCATTTATCCCTTTCTGAGGGTTTATGCAGGGGATAGGTGGGACACAAGTCCTATCTTCTCACCGAGGCCAAGCACATTCCTCTCCATTTATTCTTTGGTTCCTCTTCTCACTTTGCATGCCAAGCATTAACTAGGTCAAGTTACCTTTTAGGGAAATTGCATAGTTATGATTTCTGCAGAGCTATGGGCTTGTCTGCAGGATGTTATACCTCTCTCTGATTTATCTGTGCACAGATCCTTCAAGAATAGCCACACATTATTCTGTGTGAGGAAGCAATTGGGGATTTTGCTTATTTATAATACTTCATTTCTATCACATAAAAAGAGATCTGAACATTTGTTTTTATTGGACATCAATTGCAGTTGAAAACTGGAATTGTGACTGTTGAAAATAATTATAATGTTGCTCTAATCTTCACATCCATTAAATTGTTCTAAATTGTAAGGTGAATGTTCCGTTCCTAGCAGTTAATCCAACCTATGGTTTCTGGCTGTCATTTACCATACAGTGTGCAAGCAGCATCATAAAAACAAAAATATAGTATTCAAAGAAATGAGAGTTCAATTTCTATGGAAGCAATGTCATTTCAGTGAGTGAAATTGGAGGGTGGCTTCAAAACTAGCAAGGGAGCACACTGCAGCTCCAGTCCCTAACAGCAGTCAGCAGTGATCATCAATCAGGCTGTTGTGTTGGGTGGGAAAATTAATTTTTGCCTCCAAATAATGTATTCAATGTCAGAATATCATATCCTGATGTTTCTGTGGCTCTAACACCCCCCTGCATTTGCATTCTTGGCTTGAGCTGTCTCACCTCCCAGAGACTTTGGCCACTTCATGGATGGAAATACATCACATTTCATGGTCTACAGCAGCAAACATGCAGTTCTACATAAAAGTAAAAAAGACTTTAAGCAGTCCAGGTGTGCTTTTCTTAACAAATTGAAAGTGTTTGAGTTAGTGCAAAAGTTCAGGGGTTAGTATGACCAGATCAAGAACATGTTCTTTTAAGGAGGAAAATATTAAGCAAATATTTATTTATATAAATATAAAATTATAAAATATAAGTTAAACAAAGTGAATCAGCATTAGAATCAGCAAAGTGTTGAATGCAGGCTGATTTACTCTGTTCCTCCAAGGGCACTGGGAAGATTCAGTAATTAATTCTGTGTTGAGGCAGCATGCCCAGGGTACTGTGCTGTGACAGGAGACAGAAGGACCTGCTCTCTGCTCTGTGAACCACGTTGCCTCTGCTCCCCTTGGCACTCTGTCTTGCTCATTACAAGTGTTTGCAGGGCAGGGAATGTGTCTCATCATAGGTAAAATCCCTGACTTCTTGTAGTCAGGAGTAAGACTGCAAGCTCTGAGCATTACAGTGCTTGTGTGTGTCCCAGGGTTCTGTGTATTCAGAAACTACTTCAGCTTCTAGGTGCTGTATAAT
>JAOEGS010015944.1:60957-73510 GCA_025447755.1 Corythornis vintsioides | reverse complement strand
TAGTGAGGGTTGCTCTGACCCAGGTGCAGGACTCTGCATTTAGTCTTGTTGAACCTCATGAGGTTCACCTGGGCCCAACTCTCAGCCTATCCAGATCCCTTCTTTTCCAACACAAGTAAATAGGTTGTCAGGTGACACTAATGAGTGTCAGGTTGAAAACCAAAACAAAGCCAAATTGATCTCCACACAGCATGGAGAGATTATAAACTCCCTGTTGAATGACATTCTGGATTCTAAAAAGCTTCTTAGGACTCAAAAGAACCTGGAAGATTTGATGGAAGAAAAATCCATCACAACCTATTATATACAAGTCACCACCTCTGGCTTGAAATTCCCCCATAGTGTTTCTGCCTGTGGCTAAAAATGTGTTCTGGGAGTTACTGCTCCTGGCTTATCTTGACCTTACTGTCTCTTCTAGGCATCTGCTGCTGAAGGTGGGAGAATTTCCTATGATTGTCTTTGCTCTTGCCAAGAAAAGCCTTTCTGTTTCTCTGATTATTCTAGCCACCAGGAAAACACAGTACAGACCTGTCCTAAGAGGAGAAATGTGTACATAAAATTAAAGAAATCTTTTATCCAAGTGCAAAAGATCTCACTGTATCCATCTATGAAATACCATGGAAGTAGTTTCTGTTTGCATTTTCAATCACTTCTATTTTCATCTTTCACTCTGGGGTCTCAAACCCATTGATAAATTTCAGCTAGAATGCTTATCACTGGAAAAAGATACCTGTGCAATTTTTATTTTATTTTTTTTTCCAAAAAGGATCAGAAACAAACACAAAGAAGGCTAGAAGGTGTATTAATTATTTCTTCCAATGGCAACATTATCCAGAAGATGTCACCAAAACACAAGTAGTGCTCAGCCTTCCTACAACAAGGAACATAAATGGAAGGGCTTCTGACTTGTTTAAGAACCACCAGAAAATCAAGGATGTTAAAAGAGCAGCTCACTCAAAATATACTTTTTTTTTTCAGGGAGAAGATTCAACCCTCATATCATCACAGCAAGATCAGAAATTAGAGAAATTATATACAGGCAGCAAGTCACACACACAAGACATCATCATATTGTTGAGTGGAGACCAAATTCTTGTCAAAACCTTTCCTTAAATTAACAAAGCACAGGCATAGCAACCAGAAACTTGATTGCTCTGTTTTTCCACCCCCACTGAGTCCCTTTGCTATTTGTCTTCTCTGCTTCCTCCTTATCAATACCTTACTTCCATCAGGGACTTGTGGCTTTGTATTGGTAGGGAATGCATCCATACACATACTGAATCAATACCTAATTGTTTCAAGATAGAGACCAGCTTCAAAATTCAGAAGATCATGTCCACCAAGTCTTTTCATTTTGCACATGCACTGTGAACTTGAAAGATCATCTTTGACTGCAAAAAAAAAAACCAACAAAAAAAAAAGCAAGGAACAAATGAAGGTATTCATAGCCCTAAGGAAAAAAAATGCATTTAAAGGCAGCAACTAAAAACATTGGTGAGCACAAACTCAGAGATCCTCTGGTGATAACCACAACAAAAAGCAGGTGGTTAGTGAAGCTCAAAGTTTCTTGATGCTTCTGAGAGTTTGGCTTAGCATGGCAGAAATTTTGCCACTGCTGCAACCTCGAGCCTATGTGCACTCAGAAGCCAATATCTGATGGGAAAATAGAATTTCACTTCTTTCAGCCAGCTGTGCACAGGTATGAGCCAGCGTGGGTGGTGGTGGTGAACATACTGTGGCTCAGAAGGGATATTTCTATTTCAGGATTATTTCAGGACTGAGTTCAACATAAAGCACAGAGACCAGAGCACCAGACAACAGAACTGTCCCAAATGTTGAGTTTGTGTTGAAGGGTTCTCTTGACCCTCTCTGTCATCAGGAGTTAAGCCTCGTGTCATCACACATCCTTCTCTGAGAAGAAACCAGAACAAATAGACTTGTTAATGGCAAAATCCACTTTCTTTTGACAGTCTGTTAGGGTCAGTCATCATCTGAGTGATGGTGATAACCTCTCCCAGTTGAAGATGTTCTAGGAGCAATGACTATGAATCAGAGAGCTTTTAAACTCAGCCCTTTATTCAGATCTCACTCATCCAGTGACTGCCCCAACAATTTACATTCCAAGCATGAAGTTGAAAATAACATTTGCTCCAGTGGTGTTTGCACCGTTATTGGAAAAGGTTTTGTAAGAGGTACATAATAGCTGCATAATATGAGAAATCATGTTCTTAGAATGTCAGTTGATGGGTTTATCCTAATCCCTGGGAACCTTGGGCTGACAGAAAGCCTGTTCCTTCTGATTCTGCATTAATCAAAACAATGGAATGAAAACTTCTACATTAAAAAGTAAAAAAAGTTGCTGATAACTTTAAATCTGAAGGTATTTCAACATGATGCTCCAGTGTCCTGAAGCTAGCTATAGTCTAGACAGATGTTGTTATATGCTTCTGTATTCTTTATATATGCACACTATTAAAAACAGTCCATTTCAATAATTAGTGTTTCAATCTACCCAATGCAATCAGCAAGTCATCTGTAAAAACTAGTATTACTTTAAAGTCTGGACACCTAGCACCTATAAAAAGATTTTTTTTCAATTTCTAAAAATGCATAAAAAACAATTTAGCTAGTAATGAGGTGAAATGAGAACTCCTTTTAAAAAGGAATTTATTTGGGTTTCAAAAAAATGAATAGTATTCTTCTTGGCTGAAGAAGTTCAGACTGCAGACAGAGTCCTTAAAAAACTAATCAATATATGGAATCTCTTGTTGTTTGTGTGAACAAAGCACTGTTTTGTTTCAGATAAAGAGAAGCAGTTTCCTTAGCAATCTCTGAAAGTTAAAAAACACAGCAACAATAAAAAGGTCTAGCTGCACAAACATGCTTAGAGTAGAAATAAAAATGCTGCCCTGCTTTACTAGCATGTTGAATCCTGAGCTATGACTAACAGATGAAATCAGCATCTTAAATACCATAGTCCCAAGCTCTCCCACAGGGAAGAAAGTCAAGGGGAGTCAGGAAAAGGCAATTTTCTTCCTTAGCTGCAAAACTGTGTCAGTGATTAGAAAGAGCAGTAATATGAAAAAAAAATAATCTGTATTTCACTAGTGAAGAACATTCATTGCTGTGATGAGATGTGGCTCTGAACATTGCTGCCCTGGCTGCAGTACTTCCAGCTCCAACCTTCTGTCCTTAAATCAGTAATTCCTCAGGGACAGGGAGGTATTTGTATTTGTTTTGTGGTACAGAATCTCATCCACTAAAAAAAAAATCTGAATCTTTATTTTTATAAACAAGTCAATGAAGACACTTAGATTTTTAATCATTTACTGTTTGCATGATGGTTTTTTTAAAAAAAGTGAGTAGGAGCATGTAGGGAACCTAGATGTCTCAGCTTACTTTGTCTTATATTCTTTTTTTGTTAAAAAAACCCCCAACAAAGCAGAAATATGCAGGATCCTTCCTTTTTATGTGGTAAATGCCAGCATCCTTTCATATAAAACAACCCAAAAAAAAAAAGTCCTGCTGATCATCCACCCACACACTTTCTTTAAAGCTCTCAGAAACTGGATCAACATTTAGAAAGCACAGCAAGTGCTGGCATTTAAGTAATATTATGAACCCAATCAGGTTGAGATAGTGAACATGCTGCCTTCTATTGCACATTGGCTTCCCTACACACACAGGATGTTAGGAGGTGCTGCTCAGCAATACAAGAACATGATTTTCATGGGAATTTCACAGCTAGAAATCACTTTTTACATACACAAGCAATGCAGTAAGCTCCCCATCTCCACAGAGCAGCTACTGGTGAGCTCTCCTCCACCTGTTAGTGAAAGTTGGTGTAGTGGTCACATTCTCCCACACTTATAATGTAGGTGTATTTGAAACACATCCACACACACACACACTCAAATTTTAGTATGGTATTTCTGTTAGAAAGATAGTGGTCAGGTGAATTTAGCCTTCAAAAGGAACAACACATCTTTAATGCTTTCTCTCTTTAACTAGAAGTGCTGAAGCCTGCAGCAGGAATGCCAGATCCCAGCACCTGCACTCAAGGTAACATCAACCCACCCATTAATTGGCCTAAGAAGTTTGATCTGTTTGGGCTGAGCAGGGAGCTGCAATTCATTTCACCCAGGAGTGGAATTTAAACCAGAGTTTGAAACTGCAGGTGCAGAAAAATTGATCTTAAAAAAAAAAAAATAAAAATCACTCAACTCTGTGAAGAGCTCATAAACTTAAAATTAAAGCTTTAAAAGAAATGCAAAAGCCATCATCTGCTGCATTATGTTTCTCAGTTATACCAATTTCAGATTTTCACACTGAGATTTTCTGAGCAGCACATCTGTGTCACAAATTTCACCTCCACTGTTGCCCTGCAAGCACAGCAGCAAACCCTCTCAGGCAGGAGACCAGGTGCCAGCATCAGCTACTGAACTTGAAATCAATTTTTTCTCTCAGCTGTAACCCCATTCTTGCACTTTATTAATAGATTGCTGTGCACAGGTACAGCTGTACAGACATTTTACAGAGATAAGGAAGATGAAACCACTGAGTTAATAAATTCATTTTCTATAGATGTGCAGCACTTCTCTGCAGCTAAGACAGAGCAGGACTGCAGCAAAGTGATGCAAAGTGGGAAAGAAAGTAAAGAGAATGAAAATTTAAAGATCTGATCCTTGTTTCTTGCTCTGGAAAGGGAGACCCTTTTCTTTCATGTGAGTTTTGCTGTCTCAGGGAGGGATTGCTTTGAGGGTTTTCCACCACTGTTGTCTCAAGGAGGGTCACTAGAGGTGTTATTTCTCATTCTCCTGTCACCCACACAAGCAAGCTGCTATTTGCAGCCCCAGTTCTCCCATGTCACAAAGATTTAGTTTTACCTGGTCTTTAAAGTGCTCAAAAATAAGCTGGGCTTTGAAGAGAGTCCAAAAGAAGGAAAGAATACAGATGAACTACATTATCCTCTGAGTTAATAGAGGTAATTAATTATTTCCAATACCAATTTATGGCAGATTCACTCACCAAATGTATACCTAGAACAGGAGGGGAAGAGGATAGGGAAGAAGTGTTTTCAGATTAAAGAGCTGACCACAGAAGCCAGCAGTTAATGCTCTGCTGGCAGCAGGCTGAGGCATCTACATTTATTTTTTAAGCTAGCAAAATGTGAATAAGCAAGTTCTAATGTAGCAGAAAAATACCTTCTTCTAACCTTCAGTTTGTAGTCATATCATTAATAATATGAATACCTAATTTTACACCCATACTCCATCCCTTGAGCCTGACCCCAAAAAAAAAAAACCAAAACACTTTAATGGCCTTTTCTCACCACGTGAATGAGCTAATGTCTAACTCCAGGGTCACACACCTCAGCAGGTTCAAGATCCCTCCCAGGACACAGATCTCATCCCTGCTGTGACCACTGGCTATTCTGGAACAAGCAGAGGTGTTCAGGCAGAAGTGCTGTGGTGCTCTTGCTCCACTGGCACTGTTCCCTGGCACCATGCCTGGCATCTTCTGATGCCTTGTTATCTTGTACAAGCAGAACAGCTACCCCTGGTACAGGGGTTTTTTCCAGTGAGCAAGTCACAAGACTCTCAGAGCTGTAACTGGTGTGAGGCTGTTGAAATGCTTTTAGAATGATAATGACAAGTTATCAATGCTTGCAGCAAAATCATCCTTTTACTGATTAATTCACAGGCTCTGGGAAGAGTGTTTGCTTGTGAAATCTTTTTTTTCTTACTTATTTTCTCTTAGTGATCTGTAAAAAGGGAATGTTAAGAACAGCACAGCTGTGGACTCTTCTGAATTTAGCTCTGTTATCAGAAAGCTTTCTTGGAAGACTGATAAAAGCAAAACATGACTTTTCTCACCAAATAACAACTGTTTTGACATGCAGTTTGAGAGATAAGCTGCCAGGGCATGTCATTTGATCTTTCTACTACAGCCCAGGGGGTAGCCAGCTCTAAAATGTGAGGATAACCCACCTGTGACCATGTAGAGAAGGCAGCTCCATAAGACTCTTCAGCTGAGTAGAGATTCCATTGCATGAGAGCTAGTAATAAAGAGCTCCAAATGAAACTGCATCTGTTTTTTATCAGCTAGAAATAATGATAGCCTTTATTTCAAACAGTAGCCAGTAGATAAAGATCCCTTACTCAGCTTACTCAACTTCAGGCAAAAATAAATACCCAACTCTATGGTGCTTGTTAGCAGATATTCATTTGATGGACTCCAGCCTCTAAAAATTAAGCTCTAAGAAAATAGAGATGATAAACAGAGGAGACTCAATATTAGATATATTACAGATGGAGAAAAATTCTCTCTGACAGGCCTGAATCACACTCTCTGAAGACAAACAACTCCACATCTTTCCAAAATAAGCCACACCACAGCTTCTTGCAAACAGAGGAGTGACTCAGAGGGTGCCACTGTCACCACGTCTGGCTGGGAGCCCCTCAGAAGCCACAGTGACACCCTCCTCTCACTTTCAACACCAGATGACAAAAGCCAGAGCAATCTTCACACTTCAGAACAGCAGGAGGTTTGCAGCTGTATTTAGACCCAGTGGTACTCAGGCAGGGTTTATATAAACTCACCCAGCTGATCATTGCAAAGCCCCCTATAGTAAACAAAAAAACCCCCTCCAAGCCCCTGTCAAAACCCCATGACAGGGGGTCTGTGCAGAACCCCCCCTCAGTTAGAGCCTGAGCCTGTTTTGATTGGGATAGAGTCTGTTTTCTTCCTCTGGCTGGTAGTGCTGTGGTTTGGATTTAGTGTGAAAATTGGATTGAGCAGAAATCATTTGCTGTCCCCACACATAGTGGGCAGATGATGCAACATCTTCAACTGCCTATGCACTTGCTCCAGAGATAAAACCAGAGATGCTGGCACCCAGAGACAGCAAACTCAGGTCCTGAAACACAGTCCTCTGCTCTGTAGCCAGTCACAAACTGCCCATCATGTCCCACTTGTCACATAGCTCATAAGTAGAAAAGCTTTGCTGGATTAAATGGGGTTTTCTACACCTTTTTGTTTTGCCTGGGTTTTTTTTGGCCCTTTGAAAGGGCTGTGATGGAATGATACCACACTGGTAGCAGTTACAAAATGTAAACAGGAGAAATGAGCTCTCTCATCTAAAAGTGGTTTTCAAGAAGCTAAATTACATATTGAGATCATAGATTGCACAATTTTATTTGAACACTGTACAGTTGAGAAGGCAAGGAAGCACTTTAAGTACTAAAGATTAATTTTATTTACTTGCATTGAAAAAATACCTCAAAACAATACCATCAAAAGATGTCAGTGTGAATGGGATACTTAGGTTCTTAGTCCCATTAGATCAGATATTGGCTTATTTCAAAAGAGAGATGCTTCAAAGAGTCCAGAAAGAAGGGATTCAGGTGTGGAGCTCTGGAAGCAGCTCTACACCTTGGAAAGATGCTCACTAGGGTCTAAACACCTTTATCATTATTATTATTATTTTTATTCACAGTAGTTAACCTCAATAAACTGCAGGAGTTTTCCAGTTTGGTAAAACTTGGACAAGAGTGATGTGGCATTAATATAAGAAGGCAAATATTGTATTAGGTTATGAAATAAGGTGAACAACATGCACATAATCTGAAAATCACAGCTCAGTGCTGACTTCTAATGAGGTTTTGCAATTGTGCCAGAAGAGTCACCCACCAAGAGAATAAAATCTGAGCTGTTTATCATTTACTAATACATATCACAACTGCTAGAGATAGCCTCCTCAAAATCTAATATTCTAATATGTATTTTGACAGCTGTAATCCTGGGATAAACAACATTACACATAATGTGATTAGCAGCTTAATTTCCATTTGATGTGAATGCAATAACCTGAACTAAAATCTAAATCAGGATATGAGGAACTGAGATTTTCAGCTAGTCAGCCCCAGAGATAAAGTTAAATTCACCACTGTGGAAACCATCTGAAGCTTTTCTTTTCTTATCCTTTCTTATCTTATTTTCTTATCCTTTCTTTTCTTTCCATTTTTGGGTTGGTTTTTTTTTTTTACATGTTTTCTTAAGATGTCACACCCTAGATAATATGACTTTTTTTTATGTTTTAGGAAACCATTCTGATTTGATAGGTAATAATTACAAACATACCTGCAGGCTAATTAGTTTGATGACATCAGTTTCAGAATCTCTCTTCCCTTTGAGAGTCAAGCCTTTAAAGACACTCAGGAATACTCACACCTATGGACAGAAGTGTTATTTTACTCACTTGAATAGAGCATTTATTTTTTTTTCTTTACCCTAAATCAGTATTTCCACATTTCAGACTTTCCTGACAGTCCCTCAAGGATTCTTTTCTATAGAGCACTAAGGCTCTATAATTCATTATATATATATATATATTCATATAACTCATTAGCTTTTTAAAGACTAAATCCTCTAAATAATTGCAAATGAAGAGTTAAATCCAGAAATCCAATTGTAGTCAGAGTTTTCACTGCAGGCCAAAATGTCCTAATACCCTAAATGTTAGAAAACCTGGAAATCTATACAGTGATGTGATGTAATCTCCATGGAGCAAGGAAAATCCAAGTTTCAGCACAGGCATTTCTCTCTCCCAATTAAGCACATCTTGTTGGAATTTCTAATCCCCCACTGTAACCTCATGTTGACCATTTTGACAGCATGAATTGTGTTTTCAAGCCAGATAATTCTGACATCAAAACCAAACTAGCCAACAACAATGAAAAGAAAGAGATGAAAAGCCACCATTTGATCCCATAGTGAAGAATGGGCCCATCACAGCTGCTCTGTGTTAATTAGAAATAAACAGAGAAACTCAGATTTAACCCCCACTTTCCTGCCTTTAATTGTGTGCTTCATACACACAATGGCATAAAACCACACGTTTTTACTTCAGAATAAAAAGGTAGTTGCATTGGAAAATTATGAAGTAGATGCTACAATTATTATGCTCAAGAAATAACCTTCAGAATTTTAAATGTTTTGGTCATGGTGATTTTTTTCATGCTCATGCCTTTACATGTTTGTTTGTTTTTGGCCCTCTCAACAGTACAAGCCTATCAGGTAAAAAATGAAATAAAAGTTGATGTCCTATGGTATTAAATATTGCCACCACTGTCACCCAAACAGAACTTATAGCCAGAAAATTAACCAAAACAACTAATTGAAGACAATAGCTGGCAACCTGACTAAGATAAGCAAGAAAGACATGAGAAGCAAGGGTTGGAGGTGAAAGCTCATCCCAAAGTAATTGCTGAGCCCTGAGAGGCACATTAAGTCTGCCAAGAAATGAGTTTTCTTTCCTGAGAGCTGTACTGAGGACTTTGAAGACAAAATTTCCAGTTCTTGGTGTTGTTTGGTATTGATCTTGAATGGCTTGTGAATACCTGGGTGTGCATGATAGAGTGATAAAGAGTGAGGAGCCTCTGCTGTTGGAGACACTGGTGCTAATTACTTTTCCTTCTCCTTATCTGCAGCAGAAGCAAAAAAAATAAAAAATAAGTGGAATTGATCTCTTAAGTGCTGTGCCCAAAGAAAACCCTTTTAAGGAGAAAGTACTTGAATTAAAGCAAGAGGAGCAGCAGCATTGCTACAGGGCCAAACTGCACAGCCATGGAAAGGAGCAGTGACTTCAGCACTGTAGAGTTCACAGTAATTAAGGAGAGATGACATTGAGCAAAGCTTCAATAATGTTGATACTGACAAAATGATGTCAGAGAGACAAGCAGGCACTTTTGTCTAGACACAGAAAGCTGATCTGAACTTGAGAAGAGAGTAATATTATTTAGGAATAATAGGTTGCTCCTATTTTTAAAGGCAATACACAGAACAGCAGACATTCATTGGACAAACAGCTATAAACGTGGAAACTTCAGTAGATTCATAGATATCAGGGGTTGGAAGGGACCTAGAAGATCATCCAGTCCAACCCCCCTAATATTGCTCCCAATAGGAGCAATTCAGCACATATGTTTTAATTAGTTTAAAATACAATAGCATGTTTAAGTTTTAAGAGCTAAACCATATAAAACTGGGAAAATAAACATATTTCAAGTACTCTTTCAAGTGTGGCACTCTGACATCCCAAGTATATTCTATGCAGAGATGGAAATATACAGGAAAAAAATGGATATTAAATCATGGTGGGTTATACTACTAAATCATCACAGTGATAAGACCCAGAAACAAGAATTGGCTCTGCCCTCACTCAGAATTGGCAGTGACCACTTGCCTCAGTAAGAAAATGGGCATGGTACAAGTGTCAAGATACATGGAATATCACTGTATGTGCAGCCCTGATAGGTATAAACTGTTATATACAGCTCTGCAAACAATAGAGTTCAGAGCTAGTGATAATTATCATGTTTCTGCATGTGGCAAGGCTTAGATTTTACAGGAAACAAAGAATATCTGCTTTCTTTTGAAGCACTGCTGGGTAGCACAAATTTCTACAGAATGCAAACAAGCATCACCTGCTACATCCTCAGCAGGCTGAAAAATGTTTTTGTTTCTGCCTAGGCAATAAAAATGAAAATAGTTGTATGTTGAATTGCTGAAGTGAAAATCTTCTTTGCATATGCAAAGGCCAGGTAACTGACTGTGTTCTGACCTAAAGGCTCTAGTGCAAGGGAAGATGAAGAGGCAGAGAAACTGTGGCTTTACTGCCTTATGAAGCCACTGGGACAGAGGTGAAACTGTCACAGAAGAGGCTCTCAGAGTCCCCACATTTTTTCCCAGTTTATTTCCCTCCCTTCATCTTTTCTTCTTCCTATAGAATGAGCACTGAAGTGACACCTTCATTTCCTAGCTCTGTTGCAATCCAAGTACAAGGCAGACAGGAAAGGAAATGTTGAATGTAAGCACTGGGAGTTACTTTTGTCCATAAATGTTGATCTAACAAGACTGAATTATTTTAGAAGTCCTAAAATTCTTCCAAACAAAATACTTTGATATAAACAACAGAAAGGGCCTGGCATTTCTCCTTAGATTAATGTATCAGTAGGAAATTCCAGGTGTTCCCCTTACAGTGCATCTTACCCATCACCATTCAGCTCATGCAAGGAACAATCAACAGCCAGTATCATCATTGAAACACAGAAAACCAAACCAGGGTGGGTTATTTTCCCTCTGCTCAGACATACTGACCAACTCTTGTTCACACAGATGACATCTCCCCAGAACACAAACAGCAAACACAGCAACAGTATTCCCTTGGACATGGATAGACATCTTAGCACACCACCTCCACACCCACTGCTGATGCAAGGGAAAGGGAAAGCCTTGGTTTTGCAGTGTGTGGGTAGCAGGCAGGAGCAGTGGGTAGCAGGTATTAGCCACCTCTATCCAGACTCCTAAACATTCCCCCAGACCATGGCTCCCCTGCTCCTAGCCTTTCTTGCATTCACAATTCCATTAAATTCACAAATCAAATATTCCTTCTCCAGCCCTGTTTCACTGCAAGAGATGCTCTCTCTGCCCAGAATTATCACTTTCTTCCCCACTCTGTGTCTTCACCTTTCCTGGCTGTGAGCTTTCTCCCTCCTGAGCTGCAGAAGTCTGGTCCTTGTCTTACAGACACCTCCTTGCCTGGAGTGATTACTTATGTGAGACAGGTTCAGGACTGACTTTTATGTGACTGCAAGTCTCTTGGGCTACTAAACCTTTTTTTTTTTTGACCCTTTTGTATCTGTAATTTTCTCCAAGTCTGAAACACTGACATAGAAAAGGTCACATGTGGGCAAAAAGAATGGTAAACTAATGAGGAATAAGTTAAAATGGAAGTCCAGTGGTGTGGTTTTGTTTTTTTAATAGACATGTAGCCTCTCCCTGAATATTTTCTGATCCACACTCAGAGCAAAGCCCATCAGTATTCCCTTGTCATAAGAAAACACCTGTGCTGTAGCTGGCAGTGATGTTTCCCTTTCCACAGCAGTGGAGACATGGCATTGCTAGTGCAGCTGCTGCAGTAACTTTCTTTAGCTCACCAGCTTACAACAATAATTCCAACTAAACCAAACCTGTGGAAGGTGCCAGGCTGCAGGCTCTGCTGAGCCCTCTATCTAGCCACACAATTTCAACTCCAGTAGCTGTAGCATCAAAAGATTTCTCATGCTGTCTTGAGCATAAATCCTTCCCTCCCACACCCAGATGAGATAAATGAGTTCAGATGGGTCTGTCTCTTCAGTCTCTCTCATGAATTGAGGTCTGCAGCAGAAGTGAAGATTAAGATTTGGGGGGCTGAGTATTCACATTCCTGCCCCCAGCACACAATGACAAATGCCAGCTCAGCCACAGTTTGTGTTTGCACCCAATGGAGCTCAAAGGAGTCATTTGTACAAAGAGAAAGACAAGCTGTGAGTTGTCACAGTTATACCTTGGATAAACCTTGCCTCCCTTCCTTCCTTTCCCTTCTAATTCTTCTCCTCCCAACACTCTTTTTCCCACCAACAATCAGAGAATGTTTAGGGCTGGAAGGGAGCTCCAGAGGGCATCTAGTGCAGCCCCCTGCAGGGAGCAGGGACACCCTCAACTAGCCCAG
>JAOEGS010015944.1:31818-48711 GCA_025447755.1 Corythornis vintsioides | reverse complement strand
CCCTGCTCCATCAGCTCCATGTCTCTCCTGTGCTGAGGGCTCCAGAACTGGCTGCAATACTCCAGGGGAGGTCTGAGGAAAACAGAGCTCATGTTCAGCTTCTCAGCCACCAACACCCCCAAGGCCTTTTCTGCAGAGCTGCTTTCCAGCACCTTCTCTCCCAGCCTGTATTTATAGTGAGGGCTGTTCCCACCCAGCTGCAGGACTGGTGCAATTTAGTGTTGCTGGGCCTCATGAGGTTCACCTGGGCCCAGCTCTCCAGCCAATCCAGATCCCTTCTTTTCCAACACAAGTAAATTGGTTATCAGGTGACACTAATGAGTGTCAGGTTGAAAACTGAGGCAAGATACCTAGAAACCTTGGCAAACCAACTCACAAGGGGAAGTCCTCAGCACAGTGAAAAATTATGCCCTACAGTAAAGATTTGCTCTTCAGAAAAATAATTTTAGGCTAAGAAATCAGAAAGGAAACACACAAGGAAACTAACAACCCCGCTTTCATAAAGCATTTATTTTTTTTTTTTTATTTGAAAACATTATACAGGCATTACATTGCCACAGCCAGTCCATATAGGTGCATGCAAATATCAAAATGGAGAAAGGTTTGTTCAGCTTTTCAATGCAGGATTTGGGGTTGGGATTTTGTTCTCTTGGTTTTGGTTCGTATTTCCATCTGCAGTGTCAAGATTAGTGTGCTTCTTTATGGCATTTAACAATAAAATCCTACCCATGGGGTAAAATTCATATTTGTAGCTAGCTCAGGAATCCTAAATGGTTTTCAAAAAAAGGAAAGAAAATGATACTACACGCTTGTCAAAATGTTAATAGCACAAGTTAGCAATCTCTACACTATACATTGAAACTTCTTCTTATGACACAGTGGTGCAAAATTTTCAATTGCTTGGTCTATCATTTTGTGGTTTGAAACTTGATAGCTGGAACAAACATCTACAAAGATGAGATTTGTCTCCGAGTGAAAGTTTTCCTCCAGTAGCAGAAAAGAACAACATCAGTCTTGCCAGCAGTGTAAGAGAGTCTGAGTTTGTCCAGGCAGGGAGCTGTACAGAGCTAGAGATGTCCTATGCAACACGGAGAGTAGCTGCCAGTTAGATAGCTGAACTTTTGCTGGTGCATGTTGAGGTCTCCAGCTGCAGAAAACAAGCAGGTAGAAAGAATGTTTTCCTTTACTGGACCTCAGTTTTTCAGTCAACACAGTTACTTGTAAAGCTATTCTGCTGTATTCCTCAGAGGTCCATCCAGCTCCAGCACGCTGGTGCTAATCCAAGTATCCACCTTGGTTAACAGGAGACACAGAGAATGAAGCAGCCCCAATTTGCACATCCAAATCCTCCTGTGTGAGTAAAACAGAGGATGGTG
The DNA here is from genome assembly GCA_025447755.1 of Corythornis vintsioides. Taxonomy (NCBI): domain Eukaryota; kingdom Metazoa; phylum Chordata; class Aves; order Coraciiformes; family Alcedinidae; genus Corythornis; species Corythornis vintsioides. The sequence goes on along the minus strand of JAOEGS010015944.1, from coordinate 47,335 downwards.
GCTGGCCAAAACAGTCATCACTGATTTCCATGCAACACAGAGAGCCTGTAAAAGTTGCTTCAGATGGCACCTGTCAGCCACCTGTGGACAGCAAACCCTTGTAAGTAGAAGCTCCCAGCCCAGTGACCTGGCTGGGAGATGCCTCCTGCCCAGCTGTTTCTGAGAAGACTCTAACAAACATCTACAAGTTAGTGCCAGAAAAATGATGAGTGAAAGGACTACAAACATTTGGCTTAAAAATAAATACTAAGAATGAAATTAACCAAAACAACGATGCAAAAGGAAGGGAATGTAAACGTAAAAACACACATGCACACAATCTTCAAGGTTCTCAGACCAACATGGGGACTAATGTTCAGAGAAAGGTATTTAATTGGTGTAAAAGGTAGCAAAAAAGACTGAGATGACAGGTGCCTGCCAGAGTGCCTCCGGGTACCTGAGGGAGATGTGGTGGAGCCCCTGCTCCTGGGGAATGCATGAAACCCACCTCAAATCAAAGCTCCCCATGGCTTGACCTGAGGATGCTTTCCAGCCCCTGTGATGAGGGCTTCACCTGGCCACCTGCTTCCCACCTCAACTTCCACCCCACACACCTCACCCTGAATTATCAGGTAATCTTCCTTGTAAGGTTTTATTTTATTTTATTTTTAATCCTGTAGGATTTAGAGTTTCCTTAATATCCCCTGAATATAGACTCTGTTTCTCTGTGGGTATCTTTTTTGTTTTAATTTTAAATATTTTTTAAAACCTCAATGGTTCAAGAGAAAAAGCTTGGAAACATTAGTGCTGAAAAGAGTAAACAAACAGAAAGCAGCATAAAAAAGAAATCCCACAATCTTACTTTTTTTTTTTTTTTTTAATGAGTTTAAAACCAAACCATCTTAAGCAAAGCTTTTTGGGCTAGTTCTGGGCATGGTTTGGCCATACTGCAACAGGATCATGGCAGACAGCCTAATCTCAGCAGGACAGAGATTGCTTCTCCTCCTCCACAGCAAGAATAAAATCCAACATACTTCTGCTGCTCAATAGCCTTTTGGCATTTGCCACTTCATATATATTATGCATACATACTTCTCCCACTCTGCTTCAGGGAAGTCCCTTCTATATTAAAGCAGAACAGGACTATAAAAGATGACAGTTACCTCAGCAGAAATTCATCCTGCTTGCTTGAACTGTGTGGCCTTTCTAATCTCTGGAGTATGGATTGATTGATTTCTTTTTTTTCTCTTTTAAATAGAAATAGGTAAGTTTTATTTTTCAACTGTGAAGGCCTACATTTTGGCTCGAGACAGACTTCTTCAGCAGAATAAAATTCAGCTCAAATTCATCTTCTTTGCCCACAAGCAAAATATTAATCAACTCTGCCTTAAACTCCATTTTAGTATATATCTATAATGAACGTATACACACTTTTACAGCACTATTGTATACTTCATCTCCTCCCCTCTGAATATCCTGAAGCATTTTAAAATAACTTGGTCCCTTAGCACCCCTGTGAGGTAGGTAAAATATCATTATTCCTGTATATACAGATTGGGAAACTTAGCCACACAGAAGGTAAAGTCTGACCAAAGGATCCCCCAGAGATGTGGCAGATCTGTGAATAAAAATCTCCTGGATCTCCCTCCTATATGTTAGACATAAGATCACCTCTCCTTCTGGAATTTTAAATTAAAAATAGATTATGAATGTTGCAATAATTACTTCCTCTCACTGGGCTCTCAGAAGAACAGGGATCCAGGCAGAGATGGATTTTTCATGGTGGTGACTAAGACTTCCCCCATTCTGATAAGGCTTCTGGAACAGAAGTACAATTCTGGAGCAAACCCTCACTATTTTCACATGTCCCCAGGAATGTAAGAAAACTGCTGAATTCTTCTGCTAGTTTTGTAGTTCAAGAAAACTCATTGGCTGCATCCTGCCAGTGTGAATGCCTTTGTGCTACTGCAGCAACATCTTGCCATGGAGAGGTACAATACATAGGAAACTAGAAAATGCATTTTCCTTTTTTTTTTTTTTTACAGATTAACATTCAAAAAGTAAGAAATTTGTGTGTTAAGTCACAACTACAGAGAAACTCCCTGTCATCTGATGCAGAACCTCAGCCACTAGGAAATCTGCCAATGGATCACAGAAAGGTCAGTGCTTGAGCACATCACTTCTGCAAATATAGAAAGGCTAAAATGCTCACCTTATACCTATTCCTAGAATAGAGATGGATATTGTAAGTTGTCCCTTCTCTGGATGCATGGAACAGATTACCTAGAAAGGGCAACTAGACAGATAGCATGGATGAATTCATTGCCTTCCCTCACCAAATCCAAGGTGCTAGCAAAAAATGTGTCAGGGTCTTGCTACCACAAGTAACTTTGTGCAACTAAATCGTAGAGAGAAATTAACAGTGACTGCACAAGTGTATTGGCTGTAAAAAGGTGTCTTTTCAGGAATAATATCTCTCCCTTCACACCCCTGTGTGAATTTCTTTCTTTCATTTCAGTTTATATATTGAGCATCTTCCACAGGTAGTTTGACATGAACTGATTCCTCTAGAGCAGCTTGTGTTGCAAACATGCTGCTCATTGTAAACGAGGGACTGCCATCTCCTTGCAATCAACACCCTGGAACAATTAATTGGTAAGTTTATGAGCTTTCCTTATTTGCTACCTTGCAGCTCACTGGTGTAACTGCACCTGGTAAATACCTTTCTCTAGGTACAATACAGAGATAATGGAGATACGAGCTCAACCAAATCATCAGTAGGTGGTCCACAACCCTGGGTTTAAGCAACCCTGACATGAGGCTCCTCTTCTGTCTCCTGCCCCAGGCTGGTGTATGTCACTGAAGGCTCCAGCTGGCCAGTGGCTGGCAGGTCCACAACAGGCCCTGAAGGGTTTCGGAACTGCTTGTACACCCGAGGGTCCTGGGCCACGTAGGTGGATGTGGAGGAGTAGAGCACCAGCCCAACAAGGATAGTGAAGAATGACAACAGGTAAAGTCCTGAAAACTGAACACAAGTGAGAATAGAGTCATTAGACACAGCACCAGTTATCTTAAGGTTGTGATGACCCACAGAGGGGAGTAGGCACAACTCCTTGTTGTGGCACAGAACAAACCCCCTAGCAATGGCACAGTCTATAAAAAAGTTTATATAGTGTATATATTAAAAGTGTATATAAAGTGCATATTAAAAGTGTATATAAAAAGACTATACTTTTATGGGAATGTCTCTTTGCAAGTGGATTTGCTCCCATCAGCTCCCCCATCTTCCATAAGCAACAGCTAACTGGTGCCTTCCCATGGCCCATGCATATTAAGTATTGATCTGGTGGGAGTTGGGAAAGCAGGTCACAGATCCAAAGCTATTTTTGCTGTGCTTTTAGACAAACCAACTACTTAGCTCAAGTTTCTCTAGCTCCACTGTGGAGTACTATCATCTAGAGTTGTCTGATAGGTAGTGGATAAATCTGAATTTAAACCACATGTCTTTGAAATATAACATGCTGTGAATAATACAAAAAACCCCCCCATAATTTAAAACATTTAAATAAGCATTTTATAACTATACACTTAAAAATATTCTTTACTGAAGTCACTTTTACAAAGACCACTTGCAGCTTCTCTTGCTTGTTAACAGAAAGCAGATGCTGGGAGATGTCATGGCAGTTTGGACAAGATGAACTTCAGCTGTGAAACATGCTCTGGGTTACCCTCAAGAGGTTTGAGGGTACATATGGAGGCTAGAGGCTTCAGCACCTGTATTTTGGCACACAGCTCCACTGGGCCACAGGTCAGACTGATTTTTCTGATCTAGCCAGACTCAGTGTGCCTGGACTAGGCATAGAAAAAAACCTTTTTGGCAATAGGTTAGTCCTTGCAGATAAAAAGTAAAGGCAAAGACAGGGTTTCAAAAGCACAGACTGTTGGATATTAGCTTTATACTGGGTTCCTGCTACAGGGGACACAAAAATGGCTTTCAGCTCATATGACTTCTCTCCCAATCCTAGACTACAAGTTATTTCTTCTTGCATGCTTTAAAAAGCACCTGTATTCTGCAGCTGTCAGGGCCCTGTAAAAACCTGCTGCTTCGTGAGGTACTTAGTTGATCCTGCTCTGGCAGGGGGGTTGGACTAGATGATCTTCTAGCTCCCTTCCAACCCCTAATATCTATGATTCTATGATTCTATGATTCACTATTTTATGTAAAGGTGTCTCCAAGTCTGTTTTTCAACAGAATTTTAAAAGAATTTGAGCATTTCTGCTTTTTCTATTGAAAGAAATAATCATTATGTTGCAATACAATTTTACTTAAGCTAACCCTCTAGCAATAAAACTCTATTGTCATTTGAAATGTCCAAATTCCCTCTTCCTGAGGATGCAGTTGGCTTTTTTACAGCATCCACAGTATCTCTGAAAGCTTTAAGCACATAACCCACAGGCCTGTATGTTTTTGTTTCCCACAGCTATTATGCACATTTTAGAGGGAAAGCACCATAATGGGGAAAGTTTAAAGTGTGTCAGCAAGATTACAGAGTTGGAAGAGTTCTGCTTTTCATCAGCTGCTAATTGCTTTCTTTTTTCCAGCAGTGTCACCAGGTCTTTATGTGTCACCTGGAAGGATGATGTGATGGAATCATTCAGCTGTCCCACCAGCCAAAAAGGCAGTGCCCAGCCTCACCCTGTGCTTGCTGCAGGATTCCCCCATGTTAAACAGCTCTGAAAGGACTGTTCAGGCTTAGATCTCCCCCATGTGGCAATCAAACCCCAGTCAATCATTTCAAAGGATTTTTTCAATTGATTTTTTCCCTCATTTTCAGTCCAGTTCTGGTCTCAGCATTTCCCCACCCTCCCTACTTTCTCCTTGCCTGTGAACATGGGCACCACCTGGCAGCAGTGGACTTGACTAAGCTGAAAAAAACCCTTAGGATCCAAATGCATCTAGTTTCCCAAGACAGGAACTATTTCCTTAGTTTCCCACTATTCCTCCTTCCCACCTTATGCCTGAATTTCTCATCCTTGGCACCACTGTATAAGCAGAGTGCCAGCCAGATTTGTGATTGCCTTTTGTCCTGCTGGGAGGAATCTCTGGGATTTCCAGTAGCTAAATGTGCCTTTTTTCTTGCTCTAGGATCTGCTCAGCCAAAACCAATTCACTTTTGTTTTAGTTTGTGCCTCCAGCTCTACCATCTCCTCCTCCTCCTGGCCACACCTCTCATTCCTCTCTCAGGGGCTTCCTGCCAGGGGGCTCTTTTGCTTGATAATATTCTCTCCATGGCAGTGTGTCCACCAGTGGCAGCTCTCCAACCTGGGAGAAAAGGTTTGGATAAAGCTGGGGTAAATCTAAACAAAAGCCTGAGAATCACTTGTGTTTACTATCTAGGAACAGCTAGGGCAAACAGACCTGAATCCTGACAGCCCTGTAACAATTCCATCTTCACCTCCCTCAGAAACAAGTGAAGGTTCAGGCTGAATGGATTTCTGCAGCAGCTCTCTGCAGCACTGAAGCAGAAGGGTTGTTAGTAAGGTTAATATAGGAATATATACTGGAAGTACATAAGAAATCTCTGGGGTTTTTTTCAAAACTCTGTCAGATTGACCCAAAGCCCCCCTGAAATCAATGGGTATTTTTCTCCTATTAAATCCAGCAGTGTTGGGAAGATGCAGACTTAGTTAATCAAACAAGAAATTAGTTGTTCAGTGCACTGTGGAGTGCCTGAGGGACCTGGGGTTGTTTACTCTGAAGAAGAGGAGGCTGAGGGGAGACCTTAAAACTCTCTACAACTGCCTGAAGGGATGTTGTAGTGAGGTGGGGTTGATCCCTCCTCCCAGGTGACTAGTGTCAGGACAAGATGGAATAGGCTTAAGTTGCACCAGGGGAGGTTTAGGTTGGATATTAGGAAAGTTTTTATTTACTGAGTGGTGAGGCAGTGGAATGATCTTCCCAGGGAGGTAGTGGAGTCACCCTTCCTGGAGGTGTTACATCAATATCTAGATCTTCAGGACATGGTTTAGAAGTCCTGATAATAGTAGCTGGTTGGACCTGATGATCTTGAAGGTCATTTCCAACCTTAATGATTCTAGCATTCTGCCAAAGCTTACTGAGTAGGCAAATCAAGAAGTTAAATCACCCCTACAGATCTCACTGTGGCTGCTCCCCTCTGACATCTGGCTGGCTAGAAATGTTTTCCCAAAGGAAAGTTTTCAATATGGAACACACAATGATATTTACAAACATTCTAAAATTAGGAAAAATGTGAAATCCATTTCTTCTCTAGACATTATTTAGTGCCTGTGGTGAAAATAGCTTACAGGAAACTAGCAGCAATTTTCAGTGTAGAAGAGCACATTTTAGGTGCCTGTCAATTTGAAGATAAACACACAAAGCAAAACCTAGACAAATATAACAAGATTTGCTCAGTCTATCAAAACCATCACTGATTCTGGGAGAGTTTCTGGTATTTATCTAAAAGCTGTTCCTCAGGGACCCAGTACTTGAATGCATTTGTCCAGCCAGGCTCATCAGGAGAGCTGATGGCATCTGATGCTTTAGCTGCAGGAGCAGGGGCCTTGCAGAACTAATGCAGAACCCTGCTAGAAAATCACTGCAGCAGGAAGGTCTAGCTGACCAGAGAAAATAAATGGTGAAAACAAGTCTGAATTTCTGTTAGCCACATGCAGTCTTTCATATTCAAAAAGAACAGAACACAAATATATCTGCAGTGGCATTTTTGGTGTTGCTGTGGTTTGTTTTAAAGTAAAATGCCTTCCAACCATGCTACATGCAACTGGTGAAATGCACAAAACCCACTGAAATTGAATTTATATTTCTGTGCCAAGTGAATCAAAATTACACATTTTGGATGTATGTCAAACATCACTAGATTTCTAAAAAAAAAAAAAAAGACAATAAACAGAAAGGCACCTGAAAATTTAAGTTTTTAAAAAAATGGATTTAATAAAAATAAATAAAATAAAATGTAAAACTCAAACTTTCAAAGTTAGTCCCCACTAGCTCTTATACTCTACTTCTTCTTACCTCTCCCTGCAAAACTTACCTTCCATTTATCTGTAAACCATCATGGCTAAACAAGTTTTCCATTTGAGATTCTTAAGCTTTAAACTAATCCACCTGAAAAGGTAGGTGCAAAGGAAATTTCTTGATGGGGAGCAAAGACTGCATCTGACTCTATCATCCTGAACAAGAGAGGTGGGTGCTGGTCTCTTCTCACAGGTAATTAGCAATAGAACAAGAGGGGGTGGATTCAAGCTGCAACATCATGGGTTTAGACTGGGCATTAGGGAAAAAATTTTCACAGAAGGAGTGGTCAGACACTGGAACAGGCTGCCCAGGGAGGTGGCTGAGTCCCCATCCCTGGCTGTGTTTAAATGCTGTTTAGATGTGGTGTTGGGGGACACAGTTTAGGGGTGAACTTTGTAGAGTAGGGTTAATGGTCAGACTTTTCCAAATGGAATGATGCCATGGTTCTATCAGACACTAATAGGAGAATGAAAAAGGGAAGAAAAACTGTTTGTAAGGCAGTAAATTCATGCCTGGGTCTGGAAAAAGGGATTCTTCAGCACACTGATGATGATTTCAGAAGGGACAGCAGGAGAGGTGGGTGCAGCTGTATCCCTGCCCTGCCTGAGTGACAAACTGCTGCAGAGGCACTTTGCAGACAGGTAGTTGTGACTGTCACAGATGTCCACATCCACATTACCACTGACACCAGGGCAAAACAATATCCAAAGTGACAGCCACCAGCCTGCAGAAAAGCCCACCCAGACAAAGTGACACAGTGATTTGCTATTTGGTTTTGTCTTCAGTTTCTTTCTGACTCAGCTAGCATGATCATGCTCATGACCAGTGGTTATGAAAATGCAAATTCTCTTTTCAGTCAGTGCATTGAAGTGGAAATAGTCTGCAGGAAGGGACTGTTGGAGCAGGGGTGCTCCACTTCCATTTGTATTTCACAACAGCAAGCCCTAGACTGAAGCTCTTGGCAGGTGATAAGAAACCCAGCTCATGGCCTGTGGCAAAGCAATTGTACTTTTTAAGCCTTTAAAAGGAAATTTTGTTGTAGGATTAACTGAGAATGCAGACTGGTCATGTTTCACATATTGTGATGAAGTATTAAATGGAATAACTACTTTTTCCCCTACCTCATCTAGAAATTTTCCACATTTTGATAAAAAGTAAGAAAGAAATCAGGTCTAGTAATTCAAAGTTTAAACCTTAGGAGTGATTTCCTCAGAATCACACTGATGAAGAGGGACAAAGATGTATGTATCAGGTGGAATTCATTTAATCCCCTATTTCTGTTGACACCCTCCCTGCTCTACAGACAGGCAGTTGCCACCACTGTCTTACCCCAGTCAGCTGGTGTGTGCAGGCTGCTGAACCTCTCTGGTTTCCAAACTAATTCCATTTGTAGCATACACTGCACAGCCCATCAAAGCTGAGGCCAATTGGGGTTCCTGCACCAACTTACATCTTTTCCCCCTGGGTAATTTCACACTTGAGTACCTGAGCAGGCTGAGTGAAGGGAGTTAAAATCAAATTCCTCTCATTATCTTTTATGTAGCAAGCAGACGTTTCCACTCGGGTTGATGAATTGATCCAGAGATTGAGCTGCTTCTCACACTGCTTTCTATTTTCACCTCAAATACAGCAAATAAAGTTCACTGTGACCAAGCACAGATGCTGCACTGTGGGATGCACACATTCTCCAGCCAGGAGCAGTTCAGAGAGCTATGAATTTGTACAGTGCTTTCACTTGCATAGCTGGATATTACAGACATTATTAATAGGAGTGGGAGCCAGCATCCTACTCATAGCTCATAGTGCTCCCTGGCAACTCTCTTGGCTCAAACTCCCTCAGTCTTTGGCCAAATTTGTATTAGATCTGGTCTATGACTACCTCTAACTATTGCTGACTATTTTTTGTCCTAGCCTGCATGGAAGATATCCCTTTGGGATTCAGGGTCTGCTCTGTTCTTTATGAGGACAACAATCTCCTGGTTCAGCTTCAATTACTGCTGCCTGCCTTCAGGGCTGATGAAGACATGACTTTGGCTGATCACTGTCCCAGTTGTGAGCTGTGGGCAGAATAATTCCCAGGATAAGTTAGACATCTTTCCAAATGGACTGCAGAACTAAGCTCAGGTTCATAAATACATCTTTGTCATCAACAGAAATTCAGACAAGCACTGAAAGTGAAACAAGGTGTTTCTGTAAACCCCAAACAGCAGTAAACTCATGAAGGGCATCTGTGAGTTTTCAAACAGATAAAACTCATCCACCTGAACCTTTATATGTCCAGCCAGATCTCTCAGATCTGAAGTCTAGAGAAGCACAAATGGACTTGAACCACTGAGGTACAATAGGACTGCATTATCACTGAATGACCTCTGGCTATTTCCAAGGCAAACTGTGAGGGTTGAGGCTTAAGTGATGACTTAAGGTCCTATCTTGCCCTCTGAATTTATTTGGCATTCAAAGTGAAATTGGTAGCTAATTCTTCCACATATTTTATTTTTTTTTTTTCACTGCCCACAAAGTTTTTCACTGGTTGAAGGAGGCTTAAGCTGCAGGGCATGTCTCAACACACAGTTGTTAGTCATGCCAGTCAGAACCCAAAGCAAGAAGCATCTGGCTTGCTTCAATGACAGTGAAAAGCTGACATTTGCCCTATTGCTATTTGGTGAAAACAAGGAAGCCAAAGGAAGGTTTGCCTCTGTCATTTCATGCATGAAGGAAAGGCTGTGCTCCTCAATTCCAGCTGCCTGCTTGCATCCTCAACGTGTTCTAACACATGAAACACTGCCTGTCACTCTGTCTTACACTGAATTGCAAATACTGCATCAAAATTGTGCTGCAAAGTAGTAAGGCACATTTTCTGCATTTTCCAGTTGATTTGTAAAGATCCTGTGATAGTGTTGGCATGGTTTACTGGAGGTAAAACATAGTGGTCCATGCCTTCCATCATATAGCAGCACCCTTTTCTTGCATGGTATTTCCTGGTGCACACAGTTTAATTGGTAAGACAGTGAGACATGGAAAAGTTCTAAGACATTAGTTGCTGAGGGACAAAAATGAGAAGGGGATTGCTGGAAAACTGTTACCAAAAATTCTGTTAAAATTTTGAAAACATCGTTTTCCTGGAATTTATTGTTGGAATAAAATAAACTTACAGAGAAAATATGGAGAAAAATCTGAGGTTGATGTAGGCAGCTGTCAGGCAAATGCTGGTTTTGCATAAATCTGCATGATTTTGTGCTTCTCAGATGGTATAATTAGAAAAAATTCCTAATAGGCTGTCCTTTCTAAATACGTGCCTGTTAGGGCAAAATGTTTCTATGAAATGGTTTGACTTCCTTTCCTGAGTGCAGGGAGAGATGGGAATGATGCTTTCTCTTCTGTTTCCCTTTGTTGCCTCTGCCATCAGATGTGGAGAAAAAATGAGCCTGTGTTCAGTACCCCTGCAGTACCAGCAGCATGTCTAATTAAAAAGTGCAAGGTAGAATGAGTCCTGCAATCTGTTTTCATCTTATCTACATAGGAAAGAGATTTTTTATGAGAAGTTACAACATTAATATTACACCACTCTGATTTCCTGGGAGCATCCTTCCTGTGGGATAAAGGGGCTTAATTTCTGGTTATTTTATACCAATCACTTGGCAAGACAGTGGTGAAGCAGTTATCCTTTTAAATGTTCTTCATACAAGAAGAAGGAGCACAACAGAAATGCTCATAAAAATAAAAAACATTTCCCCTCCTCACTTTTGCATTTCAGTGTTCTTTGCTGGTTTGCTCTATCAGCTGCCAGTTGTGATGTGTCTGCCTGGTTCTGTGTGTATTTAATCCTGTACTTTGTTCTCTCTTGCTCTGTATGAGGCTAATTGTGTCCAGAGTGTCCAAAACCAAGGTTACAGTCTTTCATTCATCTTTGATCCTTTGGTTTTTCTGCTGAATCTAATGAATTCCTGCAGTATTGCTCTCCTGGGATGGCATCCTTTTCTCTCAGCCATCCCAACAGAGCTCTCCTACCACGAGAAACAAGGAATGTGCAGTTGCATATAATAATACATAATATAAAGCTGCAGTTGCCCTTCCCTTGACTATGTTTGTCCTATTGTCCTCTGGCAAACCCATATCTCCCTGCTACAATAGCCCCCAAATCCCCCTAATTTCTATTTCAAATTTATGAATTCTCACCATTGTTGTATGTTCTTATGTGTTAAGATGAAATGATTCTTTTCCATCCTTATGAATGTATAGATTATTTGATATATGTTGAAGGACCATAGCCCTTCTCAGCCCATCATAAATCAAAGCTATGATTTTAAGTGCTGTCCTGAGATGGTAAGTTGTCCTGTGCCATTACCACTTCTCCATCAATGCTAGAAATAACTGGACCAACCCATTTGGAAACAGCTTTGTCACAACTGTGCTCAAACCCCTCTCTTCTGCTGCCACAGACATTACCTCACACTCGGTGCTCCATGGCACTTCTCAGCGTCGCCCAGCTCTTGCTGCCTGATTATTTTAATCCTTCTTCCTCCTGAGGCTGCCAAAGCTATTACTGCAGTCACCACACAGACTGGCTTCAGACCAATTTCTTGGGCCTTCCATCAAGCTGTTTTCTCTCTCAGCACATTGTCTTAGCCTTTATCCTCATTAGCCAGTTGCTTACCTAGCTTCCATTCTTCACAGTGCTAATCCCGTTCTTTAGCACAACTGATAATTTTCTGCCCTGCATGGTATAAAACCCTCACAGATCAGATCTACCACTTGACTGTGGTCTGCAAAAATCTGTTAAATTATCAGATATCAGGTTTAGGTTGGATGATATACCTTTTTTTTTGGATCCAGGTTTCATTTGATTCCATTTTCTATTTATCTCCCTGATATCTACATCTGATTTTAGTTTATTGTTGACTTGGTACATAATTCTTCCAGACATCTATATTCCCAAGCTTGAATTTATTTGGAGTATTGGGTTCTGATTCCACTTCTGACACAGTAATTGCCATTTCTATTAATTATTGTGCATTGTCTTCATATTTAACTCCTGTCCTTAACTGAATGTGACAGAAGGTACCAGTTTTGTTTTGGTGTCAAACTAAAGGTAGGCAAGAAAAAAAGAACTTCTTGCTTGTAACTTCTGCAATTGGAATGACTCTTCTACTCTTTTTGATGACTCCAGAGCAGTGAGTATCTGTGCTTCCCTATTCATGCTTTGCAACTAATGAATCTCTTGCAAGGTAACACAGTGAAAGGCAGAGATATCCTTTGAAAAATGCAGTGTTTTTACAGAGCTGCCAGATCTGTGCCACTGTTGTTAAAAATCTACTGTCAAACTGTGCAACACCTTGGTGGGAGTCACTTCATTTTTCAGCTTCAACTCTTTTTTTTTTTTGGTTATTTTACTTCATTCCTTTTCTATTGCACAGCATCTTGCACCTTCAGACAAAGGGTGGGTGGATGTGGCCCTTTCTGTCACAGCAACATACATTCAAGAGTGACCCAAGACATACCTGACCCCTTTCTACCTCAAGGCAGCTTTTCAAATATAGGAGCTCAAATGTTTTCTATTTTATGATCATTTGGAGGAGGAAATTCAGATAAATAAGTAAACAGATGTCAAGAAATGTGAAAAAAAAAAGAAAAAGAAGCTTTTAAAATGTTACTTAGATGAAAGGTATTCAGACAGTACAACTTCATGGGAACAGAACTGCTGAGAGGGAGTCCTTCTGTAAGAAATTTAGTGCTCTGGAAAAGAAAGGGAAACATGCACATAGCTTGCTGCATATTAGCAATGGCATGAAGAATTAACTAGTAATATGATTTTTCCTCATTATTATCAAAAGCTTAGAAGCCTTCACCAGGATAAAGGTTCTGTAAGATTCAAATCCAATCAAACACAGAATTTATGGGTCAAGCTGCTTTCATGTCCAATTTAATCAGGAAATTGTCCTAAAGCATATGACTGAGGAAGTAATAATGTAAAAAAATAGCTGTTTAGCCTGCACTGCCTGCTCTACTAAAATAAGAGTCATAAGAAGACATGGTCTTTATCTCCAGAGTGTTTTTAATGAAGGCTCCTAATTCTTCTCCTGTTTCCAGTAAGGGCCAAACTTCCATCTCAGTAAACCCTCAATTCATGGGCATTGCTTAGGATCTGTGCTGGCAAAAAGGAAACTGGAAGCTGCTGCCCATCACTTGCACAGTCTCTTGCCCATTATGCTAAACCCAGTCTCCTGCATGGCTTGTTTCCTGATGTAGTGGGAAGGCTGTTATCTGCTCCATTCCACTGGAGTGACTCTGCTGTTGGAATTAGCATTGAAAAGTCATTTTTAGAAGCATCACTATAAGCAAGTGAGGTTTCAGCTGCATCACTTCAGATTTCTGGTGCTGAAAGGTTTTGAGTATCATGTTTATTTGGGTAGCCAAGTCCTTTGTCACAGATACTCTCCACAATTCCAAATCAAGATATACAACTTCCTTGATTTATTTGGAAATACATGCATTTTCTTCATTTGGAAACTGCTACTATATCCAGAAATTCTGAATTTTTATAGCTGCATCTTGGATAAAATAATGACAGAATGTAATTGATTGTGCTTGGCTTGGTAGTTAATGATATAATGTAGTGTGACTCGACCTGCTGGTGCAGAACACAATCAGTATGCATGCTCTATCTGGTGGAAAACATCAAATAAACTGCTTAGATTATTTAGTGAGAACCCAATTTGCTCTGAATGACTAAGGCACAACATACGGCTTGCAAATGAACTTGAAAAATTCACATAAAAAGAAATTTAAGGCTGGGACTAAAATGTGAAAAAGAACAACTCCTAAGGAAAAACCAAGAAAAGTTATAAAAAGTCCCAACCCTGAGATTTTCAGTTTTCTGTAAGGGGCAGAGGAGCCATCAGCTACTTCAGAGATGGAACTCAAGTCCAAATGAGCTCTCTTTAAAAGCTGAAAATCCTGAAATAAACTTGTGGTGGTGTTGGAAGCCTGAAGTATAAACACAAAATAAACCTGCACTTTTACAGTGTAGATCTAACAAAGCCTGGGGGCTTCTTTTGTTTCATTGCTCTGCACTGATGTTTCTCCAGGCCTACTGCTATTCCCCAAATCCATCTCTCATTCCCACATACCTTGTAATGGAAGAGGAATAGTCCACAGAAGAGGCTGTACAGGTCAGCTGTGAGCAGGGACAGGTTGACAGCAGTAGCACTGGTTTTCTTGATGACCACTGGCATAAAGCTGTAGAGGCCAAACATACAGGCACTAAAGCCAACATACAACAAGCCTGCAGAGGAGAAACAAGAAGCAAAGTGACCTTCCATAGCCTGCAAAAATGATTTCTGTTGGGAGGCAGAAAGCTGCATTTTTAGAAAATATTAATTTAAATTATTGATGTATTATTATTAATATACACATATATAGAGAGGGACTAAGAACATAAATGTAAATATATAAGAGAACCAGTGAAAACCATCAGCAGTGGATATAAGGTCTCTTCTCTGTGGTATCTATAATAGCAGTGCTGGTTTTAATCTGTTTTTCACTGCTAGAGAATACCTCATGTCCAACACAAACTGGGATGAAATGATGCTTTCAGACACAGAAAATCTAGTCTCTTAAGGAGCTGAATGTCCCAACACCAACTGAGTTCAGCTGAGCTCCATGGAGCACACAATATTTTCTATGAAAGGCCCCCAAAAAGGGGAAAAGTGTTAACAAAGGAGTAAATAAGGCAATGGATGAATGCCTGTGGCCAGCACTCAAGTGACAGAGGTCCTAGTCTTGTTTTGCCACCAAACCCAACAAATTGCTTCACAGTTTTGCACCACTGTTCATCTACCCCTTTTTGTCTGCCTTCCTTGATAAAGCTTTCCAGAATTGAGACTCTTTTTTTTTGCTACCTGTTTACAGAATGTCTCACACAAATTAGATTGTTAGACACTAATATAATAAAAAAAATTACTGTAAAAATCTAATTTCATTATAAAACCTAAATAACTTACTAGGAAAGAATTCATTGCTTCAGTTATTACTTCATAAATCCCAAGGCAAATTAATCAATATGAAGTTAAAAAAAACCAGCAAACACTTCACTCATCTGCTCTCATGCAAATTATATTTCTTAGCCTGCCTTATGCTGCAGAATTCCCAACTGATATGTGCATGAGCCTAAATTTAGACTCACTCCAGCACTTCATAGCATGTAATATTGACTAAAAGTTGCAGAAAATCTGATTGTCAAAGTCCTGAAAGGGATTTTAAGGGGGAAAAAAACCCCAGCCCTATGATTTCTATCTGCTGGTGGATCCATATAATTAAAACCTCTTCAGAAAACCTATCTGAAGGGCAAAAAAAGCCATAACAGTCTGAATGCCTTAGAAACATTTGAACTGTACATTCATCTGAAACAAATACAGCAGGCACAAAATGTCAGTGTCCATATAGAAATGGTGATGGCATGAGAATGAATTTATGTTATAATAT
>JAOEGS010015944.1:18743-30433 GCA_025447755.1 Corythornis vintsioides | reverse complement strand
ATGCTATAATTTTATGGTGCTGCTGTGGTGTTCACATTCTTAGGCAGACAACTACAGGCACTTCACAGGCTGCTTTTCCAAAGGGCATTTCAGTGCCAGTGGAAAATTGCTTAAACTGCAGCTGGCCTATCTGAGGGGAATATAAAGTGGTGTTTCATTTACATTTAAAAAAAAATACAGGCAATTCCCACCAGCTGGATGGCATTTAGTGCTGACAATAAGCACACTGGAAAGAATATCATATGATTTTCAGGTATTACTTCTTAGAGGGCCAGTTTTGGAGCTAAAAATATGTTTTACATCAAAGGCATGGAGCCTCATCTTCCTCGGGTACCCCTGAAGTATTTTGGGGTGCAGATTGGCCAGCTGTAGTATGATCTGTGACATGCCTGTTTAGTGTTGCTGATGAGAAAGGGTGTCTGTTTATCTCAAGCAGATGTCCACATCCCAGGTATCTAAGGTTGCCTCAGTATTCTCCCACTTCCCTTAAGACTAGGTATCCATCCTCACACAGATGGGTAGGATCTGCACCAGGGGCTGGTTTAAAGTATTCCAAGTACCAATAAGACCAGCAAGCTTTTCTAACTCCTGTTTTAGTTCCTGAGCATGTTTTTGAATGTGGCATGTGTTAGCCTTTGCATTTTTCCTCCAAAAGCTCTCGTTTCATTGGGATGAAATTGAATCAGTAATGATTTTTCATACTGCTTTTTTGGAATAAAGATCATTCAGAAATATTCAAACCCCCTGAAACAAAGAACACATCCTTGGAGATTTAAACTGGCTTTTCTCTTTAATAAAATGGTTAGGGTTTTTTGTTATTATTTAATCTATCACTCTACAAAACTTGTCATTGCCTCATATGAAACTACTCAGTCAGCACAGTATAATCATCCTCCTTTCAGTCAGGTTGTCAGCAAGTATTAATACTTCTACGTGCAAGGATTCAAACAGAGCTACAGGGATCTATACTAAATGTGAAGATGATGCCATGGATCAGGGGAATTTCCAAAATTAAAACCAGGAGGGCCACAGCCTGTTTTAAACACAACAGCCATGACAGATTTGCTTTAGATCTTTATATTCAAAAATCATTTGCATTTTACAACAGTCAAAAGGTAGCTCATCCATTCTTAAGAGCACAATTATGCTCTTAATGGCAACAGGCCACCCTGAGGTATTAGGTTGCCTGCTGTGACTTTATCACTACCATTCAGAAGGCTGATGATTTAGCTCTGCTGGACTGCAGGTTGGAGTCTGTCTCAGTGGATAACTATTCAGGACAAGGCTGTGAACACCCTGACACAGATTTGTCAATCACTACTTGACAGCCTTGTATCACTGCCAGTGCCATGGAAAGCACACCGAGTGCACTGGAAGTGAGGGAAGAACACAGAACTACACATAATTGTCACCATTTAGTTGGTGTTTAATTGCACATTTCCATTTATTGTTCTAATAAAACAAGTACATATCTATGATGTTCTTAAGAAGATCTCCTCCTTATGAAGCAGAGGGAATCTTCAGAATTGCTAACTTTCATTGTAATGGCAACCACAGCCCAGGCAAGACTTTATTTTAAAGCACAGTTCATTGCTATTGAGTTACAACAGAATTCCCATGGAAACATATATGACATTTACATGGATAGTTGATTAATTCACTCTAACCATTGCTAGTTCCATCAGTACCAGAGTAATTATGTCCCTGAGCTCCTTATCATGAAGTATAAATAAACACGGATGCAATTATGCTAATTATCTCAGATTAAAGAAGGCCAATACACTTAGAGTACACAGCTGAGTGTGTTTCTCCATGGATACTTTAGAATTTTTGTTTAGTTTTACAGCTCAACCATCAAATCTCCAAGACTTCTAGATGCAGTTTTTTTGTCGAAGATGCACTATTTTTATTAAGGTTTATGATTATGAGAGGAAATTGAGGACCAAGCTTAAGGCAAACAACAGTGTTTCCATAACTTGTACCCTTTGTCCTCAGGGATTCCCTCCTTGAACATTTCTGAGCTGTCATTTTGATGTTTATTCTGAAACCAGGTAGCAAGCTATTGCCAATGGATTGCCAAAGCTTGGATCCCCTGGTGAGTATATCAGTTCTATACAATTAGTATTTTCTTATTACTTCTATTCTCACAGAGAGCAAAAGAGTGATTAAAGAGATTCTCCTAAAGGCTGAATTGCTTTTAAAGCAAATAATTTGTTGGACTAATTAGAAGGGAGTCTTAGACCATAAACTCAGCTTCCAAACTGCAATGGGAAAACACAATCCACTGCAAAGCAGAACACCTTAAGAGCTTCATTGTGCATGATGCTACCCAAACTGGTATAAAAGACACATCTGGTATATTCCACCAAGACTACATGGAAATAAATTAACTGTTTGCATACAGAAATGCTCCCCTTGGAAATGAGTTGATGAGGCTGCAATATGCACTGCAAGTACTTTTTTAGGTGTATTGTTTTGTTGGCTTTTTCTCCTTAGGTTTGATTTTCTTTCTTTGGCATTCACTGGAAAAGTTTGGTTCTTAGTGACTGCCTCAGTTATTTGCCCTGGTATTGCATTGAAATTTAGACACCCCATTTATTGTTTCACTTCATGGCTGCCTGAATAATTGTGACATTTATACACTTATCCTAATGGTGCAAGGAAGCTATAACATGGCAATGGGATGGCAGCTTATTTAAGAAAGTTGATGAGACAAAGGCTTCACCTTTGGCAGTAACTGGCAGAAAAGTCACTGACATTGGCTCCTCTGAAACTTTGCACCCACCTCCCCAAACACTGGTTGCCTCCATGCCTCTTTCAGCAACTATCTTCAATGAGGTGAAATGTTTTCTTACCTATTTGCCAATCCCAGGGAACTTTCAACAGCTCTTTGTGTTCCATGATTGCACTGGAAGAGAAGAGAAGGCAAAATCTGATGTAAGAGAAGTTAAATTACTTCCACTCCTCCATTCAAATGCTGGATAAAACAACATAAATAACCTTATAAGAAAAAAAAATCTCTGTAGGAACCAAATAAATCAAACTTTGCTAATCCACTCTTGCTTTATCCCTGTGCCAATGTATCTGAAAGATCTTTGGGGTGGTAATCAGACATGATAGCATGCAATTTCCACTGGTTTATCTCCAGCTCCCTATATATCTGTCCTAAATGCTCATCACTCCATACATTCAATCCTCTTTCAGGACTTAATATATTGAAAGCTTTTGAACTTTAATGATTAATAAAATATCTGTCAGGGTTATTCACCTTTCAGAGTGGCTCTGCAGTGTCAAATAAATAGATATCACAGGTTGGCTTTGGGGATAATACTGTGATTTGTTACACACTGAGAAAGGTCAAACAGTCACAGCAATGAAAGTCAGGAAGCAAAGCAAGGGATGAGCCAAGCCACAGAAGTCCACATTCAACACCTTGTACATCTTGCCTTTGATTAATATCAAAATATCAGAAAATTCCAAGGTGGCACCAAGTCTTCCCAATCCAGCCAAATAGACCCTTGGAGATCAGGCATCTCACAAGCAAGGTCTTCAGTCAGCTAACTGCTTTTTCTGATCTATGATTTATGGATAACTCCTGTTGTGCAGAACTCTGAATGCTAGTCTGGACACTATTTTAAACAAGTATAAAACATGGAATTACACAGATTTGAAAAAACAAAGTACCTAGGATAGAAAGTGGTATGTGGAGACTAAGTCTAATAGTAAAACTGCAGGAACTCAATGCCTTCCAGATTAATCTGGTCTAGAGAGTTGTATCCTGGAAATTCTAATTTGCTTGCTCCCTCTGGGTGGCAAATATAATCCTGTGGTGTACAGAATAATAAGATTGTCTAAAAAATAACTGAATTATAAGTGTGTTTGCATGCATAAGGCATATGTCTCTTTTGTCAGCAATTCCTGAAGAACAGAATGAAAACAAACTGCAATGTCTCCTGTTCTGTAAAATCAATTTTGATATAACTTAAATGTAGGAACATTGCTTTCATACTACTGCCTATATGATACCAAAAAACCCAAACCAATATACTATGGCATGTGATTCATTGTGGTCTGTGAAACAAAGAAGGATAAGAGCAAGTTTGCCAGAAGCTGCCATTTAGTGATGCCAGTTTCACTTAAGAACTGGAACCCCAGGGATGCAGTTGTTTCATTGAAGGCTGCAGTGCCTGGGGGAGGTCCCTGGTGACTGAAGGGAGATTAAGTGCAACACCCAGTTAAAAAAAGAGCAAATGCTAGAGGCTGGCCATCCTTATGCTAACCTTTGGGAAGATCATGGAGCAAATCTTCCCAGAAGCCACTTGCAGGACATGAAGATGTGACTGAAGACAGCCAGCACAGACTTCTCAAGAGCAGGACATACCTAACCAAGCTGACTGCCTTCTGTGGTGAGATGTCTGGCTCAGGAAATAAAGAAGAGGGAATGTCAACAGCTGGTATATTTAGTTAGAATAAACCTCTGTGAGCACAGAACTGTGTGATGTCTGCTCTTCATTACAAGGACACTGCTTTGATGCCCTCAGAATCAGTTAGTATCTACCTAGCATAAATGCTGTAGGTAACCAAAAAGCTCTAGTATAGACCAGACACATTTTTGCAGTATTGAATTCTGTATTAAAAAAACAACAAACAACCCTACTTGTGAGGCAGCCACTTAATACAAATCACTTTAACTCATGAGTTCAGATTCCACATAGATGCATTAAGCTTTCTGACCAAAGAAATAGAATTAAGTGGGAATTGATGTGTCATTGTTTTGATCAGTCTCTCTTCTCAGATGTGCATGGAAGCAACTTGGTTTTGACCAAAAATCAAAAGTTATTCTGTGTGACAAGCACCAGTGATGGATCTGCATAAAATGGATCAATCTTACCTGATTACTTTCATCAGTCACAATATTACAACACTGGAAGCTACCTTCCAGCTTTTAGGCTTGCAGGTGAGAGGCTCACTAGGTGCATGGGGATATAGACAGGATTCACTCATTCCTGAAATCCATGTGACAATCACCTGACTATTTTGAAGTGAAAAGGAGAGTTTCTTGAAGGCTTTTTTCATTATTTCCACCATATCATCATGTAGTTACACAGAATGAGCCAATCAGTAAAATACCTTCTGACTGGACATGTATTGTACCTGTTTAGAAACCTAAGTGTGATTTTAGAAGCACAAAACAGAAACAGAGAGAGCTGTGGATTTGTTGATTCACACATCAGACCAACGTGTGAAGCATCCATTTGTCTTCTGGTAACAAGATGGTAGGATGTGTCTTTTACTCCTCCCTCCCCATGTTACTACTCAAGGACACCAGCCCTTGAATTAGAGTGCTTAGGAACAGATTTGTGATATTATTCAAATCCACCAATCTGAGGTATGAAAATCAATTAAAATCCAGAATTAGAGGACATCTACTCTCCATGGGAAACGTCTACTTCTAAAGAAAGGGTTAGAGCACCTCAGCAGCTGCACTTCTTTGAATGACCTGGAGGTTCAAAGCTGCTCACTTACAGCTGAATTCCACTGAAGAAGGAGCCAAAGAGTCCAATCATGCCCAGGAACTCCACTCGACTGAGATTTCGGACGATATACTCCTCACAGACATTGGAGATGCCATACAGTGTTGCTCCACCCAGTACTAAGAGGTCCCCTATCAGTTTATTTTCACCTAGGAAGAAACAGAAGAAAAAAATCAGAACGTTTCAAAGCAACCATCATTTGCCTAGAACCATTGGAAGCTCTTCCTGAACAGATTTCAATCCTCAGACCCTAAGTAGCCCATATCTGGGTTAATAAGCTGAATGCAAATTCTGTCATTTGAACAGTTCCCATTCAATACCCTGGAAGGATCTAGCAGAGGTGAAAAGACTGCATTATCCTTTCTGTAGATGAGAGAATCTGAAAGAGTATGAAAAATTTGAAAAATAATACAGAAACCAGTGGCATTCTTCAGTGGCTCATCTTTGTTACTTTATTCTTCTTACTTTTTTTGCAGATAGAATGTGACTCAGCTCTAAGGAGCAGTTTGCATCTCATCTTGAAATCTAACCAGTCTAAGACATCTCCAGTGTTTAGAAGTGAAAGCAACAGCAAAAATCCATGTACCTGTGAAATGAGTGAGGAAATGATTACAGCCCCAATAGTGACCTGATTCTCACATGAAGCTGTTTGACAAGAAAGAGAGGAGGAATGGTAGGGTGTAGACAGGGTGATGATAATGACAGATTCAAAACAGAGTTTCAATTAACACAGCAGTGCCTAATGCCTGCAATGAACACCAAGATGCATTTCCAGTACCTCCAGATATTAATAATTACTACAACATTCTATTAGCACAGACTGCTTGAAATCTTTTAAAACTTGGAGGTTTTTCTTGCTGGGGGATGGGTAGGGCTGCAGGGAGATTTGACCAAGTTCCAGCTTGAAAACTGAGGCCTTGGCTTTGCAAATTGATTTGTGAGATTCCCTCTGCACACAGGGCTTGTAAAACAATTTCTACAAGAGCTACATCTTCTCAAAGCTGCCAGACATTGCTGCAAAACCATATTTCTAAAGGCTGGTTATAATGGAATTTCCTGTGAAGAGGCTCAGTAGAAATGCTGAAGTACCAGACTGAGGATTTTTTGTATTTTTTTTTTTCTTTAAAAATACCTTTTGATTAATTTTTGTTTTAATTCCTCCCTTTTGAAGTTTTACTATTAACGACTTAAAAAATACACACTGCAATAAATAAAAATGGAAGCCAAACCTTCTGATGGGTTCAAAATGATCTTTTCAACATTTCAACTTTTCACATAAATTAAACCAGCTCTGTTAAAGACAACATTAATAGCATCCTTTTGCCACTTCAGGATAAAAAAAAAAGCTGCAGTGTCTCTACAAAGCAATAAGCATGGTCACATTTTACACATTCTGTGGATGAATTAAAAGGCAATTATGCATGTTAACAATTGTCTTTTTTTCTGGAGAAATTTACCTAACAGCTATACCTGTGCTTTAGTAATTAATATGACAAATAATATCTAATTATCACAGTTGGATGGCAAAGTGTCAATGTTTTTCAACTCATTCTTGTGTACTGAGATCCACTGCCTCACGTGCTCCTGCTGATCCACCACCCACCCACTCCAGCATGTTACTCTCCAGATGACTGGGATAAGGGATGTTTCAACCTCTGGAACCCAGGGCTGAAATCCAAGTCCTTCTGAAATTAGCCATTCCCACTGCAACTCTGGCTGGCTGATTTCACAGTACAGAGTACATTCTTCCCTTTTTAGCTGGGGCAGGGATACTTCTGGAGGAGAACAATGAAGGAAAATTCCCCTTTTAGGATAAAGGACAGGGATAAAAGGGGGCAGGGAGATATGGTGAGCACTGGCACAAACTCCCTTGTTTTATTTAGTAGCATCCTGGCAAATGCAGTTCTTACAGCACTTGCATTTGCATTCAGAAAGCTGAGTCAAGAATTTTAAATCCCAGTGTATTATGCTCAGCTCACAATTCAGTGCTTTTAATTAAGAATGAAAACTGTGCCTAATTGACAATCTTTGAAAAGAATTTCCATCCTTCCCACATCATTTGGGTTGGCACTAGAGAAATCAATGTGACAGAGAAGTTGATCGATGAAATCTAACTCTGTCTAGTCTGCATTAATAGCTATATACACATTACTCATATGATGACACATAAAAAATGAACATTTTCCACACAGGAAGGTTCTTTTCAACAATGACACGGGCAAGTCTCAAAGCTTTACTCTGGGACTGTGTGCAAAACCCAGTTGGTACAGTTAGCATGTAGGTTTGGAGTCTTTCAGCACCCAGAAACACTGTCTCTATCCAAGAAAGGAACAAAGTAGCCAATCAGAGTACACAGTGAATGTGATGGGTGTTTATGACTCAAAGATGGAGCCAATGTGGAAAAGAAGCAACTGAAGTTTGCAGTCAAACAACTAAGCCAAAAGAGAATTCAACTACAAGTATTTAGCTTGTCCCCCCAGTCTGCAGAGGCTGACCTGTGTTCATGGGATTCATGAAGTCCTTTTGCAGCACTGCTGACTTCTAAGTGTTGATCCACCTTTGTTCTCTGTCTCTTCTGACAAAGAAGTGAATCTGAATAGTGCAGTGCTTTGGATCAGTGAAGGTACACTATTTTCTGGTTGGTTTTTTGGGTTGGTTTTTTTTTTTGTCCCAATCTCACACGTTCTGGTCAATGTTTCCTCTGAAAGGAACTTGGTGATACAAGCCATCCACCCTTACCTGCTCCTTGCTGTCTTCCAACGAGGACATCTGCTCCTGCCATACAGCCCATGCCCAGAATGCAGACCACGATCCCAATGAAGTGCACTGCCTTGTATCGTACCATTAAGAAGAACCAGGAAAGCAGGATCACCACTGGGATGACAAAACAGTCTAGGAGCTGCCAAGAAAGAGAGGAAAAATAAACTAATCAACCTTTGCCTACAATACTAGGCTAGATTCCATCAGAATTCCATCAGGTTATTCAGTTAGTAATAGCACTTTGTAGCATATGGGAAGTATATTCAAATGGTTATGGGATCCAGCAGACAGAGGGGGAGATTTTACTCATGACTGTTTCATGAGTATGTTTCTCTACAGCAACATCCAAAAGGACTGCCTTGCTCTTGGATTCAGATGCATATTTCAAATCCATGGGAAGGAAACCTGGGCCAAAAGAGAGCCATGCCACTCCATCTGCTCCTCACCTCTGGTGATTAATGGACAAAGACTGAGGGCAGTTTTCCTGCAGTCTAGACATATGCTTTCATTCAGACATTTCAGGTCCAATTAGTAGGAATGTTCATAATGCAGAAGTAGACCAGATTTGTTAAACCTGGCCACATAAATCAAGGGGTTTCTGCATACAGAATAGTTATGAAAAATCTACCCCCTGTGGGAACTGTCAACTCCTTGAAAATACAATCCCAGATCCCAGAGTCACAGAATGTCTTTGATTGGAAGAGACTTTCAAGATCAACTAGTCCAACATTTCACCCAACACTGCAAGATCAGCACTAAATATGTCCCTGAGCACCAGGTCCACGTGCCATTTAAATGCCTCCAGGGATGGGGACTCCACCAGTGCCCTGGGCAGACCATCCCAATGGTTGATAACCCTCTCAGTGAAGAAATGTCTCCCAATATCCAGCCTAAACCTCCCCTGGCACAGCTTGCATCCATTCCTTCTGGTCCTGTCACACATCCCCAGGGAGAACAGGCTGGCCCCCTCCTTGGTCCACTCTCAGGTAGCTGTAGAGAGCAACAAGGTCTCTCCTCAGCCTCCTCTTCTCCAGGGTAAACAACTCCAGCTCCCTCAGCCTCTCTTCACAGTACTTGTGCTCTAGGCTCTTCACAAACCTCAATGCCCTTTCTGGACACACTCCAGAGCTTCTATGTCATGCCTCTAATGAGGGGCTCAGAACTGACTAATATTCAAGGTGTGGCCTCACCAGTGTTGAGTGCAGAGGGATGATCACCTGCCTATTCCTGCTGGCCACAGTGTTTCTAATACAAGCCAGGATGCCATTGGCCTTCCACTCTTTTTCCCTGGCCATCCAGTCATTTTTTTTTTTTATCCAGTGGTGTAGAGTGTATTTAGCCAAGCCTTGCACCATGTATTTCTGAAGGAGAATGCTGTGGGAGACAGTGTCTGCCTCTGAAGTAAAAAAAAAAAAAAAAAGTAATAAAAAACACCTTGCCTGCAGTGCAAGAAATTCAATCTTCTTGCCAACAGACACTGGGTATGAGCTTTCTCAAAGAAGTGTTATGAAACACAATCCTTAATTGTTTTTTTTTTTTTCAAAGATGCACAGCAATAAAGGCAGAGAATCCATGAGAAAAAATGAAATGCATCAAATGCTTGTGAGAGGACCTTGAGATTTTCAAATTAAAATCTGGTTTAAAAACTACCACTATGTCACCAGGAAACAAAAATCCTGGGTAAGAAACACGCAAAGAAACTTGCACAGTTCTCATAGGATGTGGATTTCTGCACAATGGTTAAAAATAGACTTAAAAATATAAAGATATCACTTTTGGGCCACTAACTACTGTCTCTCAAGACACACAAAATACCTCAGTGGATATTTTAAACTCCTAACATCTGGAACCCTTTGTTCACCTTTGGATGAAGGAGATGACACTAAATATGCCCACAGTATCCTCCAGAAGCTCCTTTCCATTATGAAAATGCTGTTTTGTTGCAGAGATTGAAGATTATTATTTGACTCCAAAAGATACCACACATCATCTGTTAATGATACTCAATGTTGAACTATATTTCCTCTGATTATTGGTTTGTTAAATTACATTGACTTGATTACACTTGTGAATCACAGACAAATACTCTCTTGCAAACAGTCTCTGATCTCACACATTCAGCACGTGTTTGCACATCTATAGCAAGAATATTCCACTGTTAGTCACTGGAAAGGAGAGCTGGCAAGCTTTAGAAGAAAAGCTCTGTGATACAGAGGGTGATCTGCACATCAAAAAGAAAAAAAAAAGCTGGTCAGCAAACTCCCTGTGGGAACAGCTGAGCTGAATTTCTCTTTTTAAACATTCATTGGATTTTTTCTCCCCTCCTCACTTATAAACCCTTGTTTTCACATGAGGGGTTTCTCATTAGCACTACCCTCCAGCAAATCCTGCAGAGAGCCAGCTGCACCCACTACCCAGAGCAGCAGAATCAGTGTCATATCCATCAAATCTTGTACACCCAAGTACAGGTGATGGCTGCTGAATTTCCACCCAAGACCCAGCCAGTTTAATACACTCCTAAGTGCTGTATACACTAAGAGACACCCCTTCTGACATCTCCTTTGGGTTTTTTTAAAGGAAGAAAGGTTTTGCTGCCCATTCCAGGGCTATTTCTATTGTGGCAATTACACTGCTGTGTGACTGAAACCTGCAGGGAAGGTGTGGATGCTGGCAGCATTCCCAATAGGGTTATTTCAAGCATTGCAAATAAAAAAAGCAGCCATGCTTTTGCCTTTTGTATTTCTGGTTGCTATCTCATTGCCACTTATTCACTTTCTTGCAAAATATTTATATAAAAAATATATAAATAAAATATATATTCATATAATATTTAATCACAAAATTAATTTAAAAGCTATGATTTTTCTTTTTGCACCCAGCCAAAATGTAGGGTACTCTGGTAAGGATATCAGTGAAATTTGTTGTAATTTGTTTAAAAAAAATATTTCTTTCCCTTCCCAGGGGCCACATAAGAGATGCTTCTATAACTGTTCCCACTTTAATGTTTCCAGATTTTCTCTTTTTTCCCTGTGGATATAGAGACTCCATCAAAACCTTCACTCATGAAACACTTCACCTGTTAATCTGACTTGCACACACAGATGAGGAATATTACAGCTCCAGCTGTCTGTACACATAGAATTCAGTGACTTCTTGAAGTTATGTTAAATGAATGGTGATGGTACCATGCAACCCACTGTTCCTCCCCTCTCAGCTCTACACATGGACATGCTTCACCACAAACACTAGTAATGGCATCTTGAGTCTTTTTTTTACTACCTTAGGACACACCTCTTCATCATCTCCTCATAGAGACATGGAATGGTTATGGCTGGAAGGGAGCTCCAAAGGGCATCTAGTGCAGCCCCCTGCAGGGAGCAGGGACACCCTCAACTA
>JAOEGS010015942.1:40222-54019 GCA_025447755.1 Corythornis vintsioides | reverse complement strand
GCTCCCTTCAGGTGCTGGAAGGTGGCTATAAGGTCTCCCCAGAGCCTTCTCCAGGCTGAACAATCCCAGCTCCCTCATCTTTGTCCTTGTAGGAGAGGTGTTCCAGCCCCCTGATCATCTTTGTGACCCTCCTCTGGACCCTCTCCAACAGGTCCTTGTCCTTCCTGTGCTGAGGGCTTCAGAGCTGGACGCAGTACTCCTAGTGAGGTCTGACCAGAACAGAGAGGCAGAATAACCTCTCTCCATCTGCTGGCCACGCTTCTCCTGAAGCAGCCCAGGATGCAATTGGCCTTCCGGGCTGCAAGCACACACTGGCTGCTCATGTCCAGCTTCTCATCTATCAGCATTCTGAAGTCCTTTTCTGCAGGGCTGCTCTCTATCACCTCATCCCCAAGCCTGGATTGATAGTGGGGATTGTTCTGGCCCCAGGGGCAGTACCCTGAAATTGCTCTTGTTAAACCTCATGACATCACCCTGGGCCCACCTCTCCAGTCTGTCCAGGTCCCTCCGGATGACATCCCGTCCCTCTGGTGTATGGACAGCACTACTCAGCTTGGTGTCAGCTGCCAACTTGCTGATGTTGCCTTGATCCTGCTGTCTATATCATTGATAAAAATGTTAAACAACACAGGTCCCAGCACAGACCCTTGAGGGACACCACTTGTCACTGCTCTCCATCTGGACTTTGAGCCATTGACTACTACCCTATGGATGTGGCCATCCAGCCAATTCCTTATCCACCCATCAAATCCATATCTCTCCCACTTGGTAAGTAGGATGTTGTGGGGGACTGTGTCAAAGACCTTGCAGAAGTCCAGATAGATCACATTCATAGGTTGTCCCTTATCCACTGAAAATTTATTATTTTTTTTAAAGAGATGAATCCTCTAGGGAGGATTATACGTTATTGCAGCAAATTATCCAAATGTACAAGAGTTATTGAGGAGTTGAAATGCATCCGAGTTACGAAGAGCCAAACAACCTGGGAACATACAATTCTGATAATGTCCTTTGTGTTAGAGCCATATGAATAAATCTGTAAATGCCAAAACTATACATTAGCAAGAGATCAGTCTTCCTGCTCCACACTACTGAGCAGTGCACTGCATAAGAATCAGATTTGGCAGTGTGGAGATGCGAAGGAGAGCTCCTTTGGAGCAACAGCATTGCTGTGCATCTCATACCTCTGCCTAGATCTGCTCTGAACTGCATCTCTGTGTGTGAGGATGACTGGTCTCACCCTGCTGTTTTCTGTGGAAGTTTTAAAAATGTTCCTGCCTGTCTAAGTGACTGGCAAAACGAGCAATATGGTCAGCTGTAATTCACCTCTGCACTGTCTTTATATTCCAGCTACACACTACACCTCTTACAGGTGCTTACTTTATCTCATTGGAACATCTGGGTACCATGGGAAGCAGAACTAACACTCCTGTCTTCATACAGCTATGTTTACAAGTGAAGGCAACATAACAGCCACTCCAAATACTAGCATAAATGAAATAAAAAAGATCTAATTAAAAAAAAAAAAAAAAAAAGATCAGTATATTTTTTAGTGAGTGTTTTTTATTGCGACTTTTTTGGTTGGTTTGTGGGATTTTTGTTGTTGTCGTTTGTTTTTGTGCATTTTTGTTGGATGTTTTCTATTCATGTCATGGGTTTTTTTGTTCTTGGTTTTTTAAATTATTCTTTACTTTAGATTAATATAAATACAGCTGTTCATGGAGGAAAAATTAACCAAATGGACTTCCAACAATTAACAATGGGATAGCTTTGTGAGGGGGAAGCTGTTTGCTGCAAGCTGGTGAGATCTGAAGAGCTCTTTGCTCTGTAAGAGTTCTCCACTAAAAAAAAAAGTCCCGAAAGGATTGCTCTATGTGTTCATGCATTTAAATCATGTTACCAGAAATACTGAATAAGCACCTATGATAATAACACTGAAATATAAATTATTCCTGCTGCTTTCAGAATAGGTAACCAAGAAAAAAGCTAAATGGTCTGTTCCAGAAAGGCAAAACAGTT
This sequence comes from Corythornis vintsioides, assembly GCA_025447755.1. Taxonomy (NCBI): domain Eukaryota; kingdom Metazoa; phylum Chordata; class Aves; order Coraciiformes; family Alcedinidae; genus Corythornis; species Corythornis vintsioides. Next base: position 52,000 of record JAOEGS010015942.1, on the reverse strand, counting down.
CAGGACACTTTGTAGAATTAAGTGCTCTGATGCCCTGTAGCCTTGCTGTGGTGGGAAGTTATGTGGAGTAAGGTCTATTCTGTGTGCAGTTCAACCTCTTGAATAGTCTAGTTCCTGGGGTATAAAGTTGATTTTGCAGCACATACAGGTACTGTCATGGTGTTAAATGAATAAAATTTAGAAATTATGTGAATGCCTCCATATGACAAGAAGCCTGCACCCAAATTGTATGATAGCTTCAGTGGTATCACTCACAGGTATGGATTTGCAGAAATGCTAATGACAAGGAAAGGTATAGGTGTTATGGTTTAGGGTCAGGGCAGCCCCTCAGACCTATAACAGACGCTCTCGGTTAAGCCCCCTCCATCCCCAAAGGGAAAGAAAAAGGGAATAAGGGAGAGAGATTCAGTGATTTGAAAAAGAAATTAGAACAGCTTTAATGATAATTAAAATAATAATAATAATTATTATAATGTAATATATACAAATATGTACAAAAACAGTTCAGAACCCAACTCCCCAGATGGTAATTACGTCACTGTCACTGATGCTGTGGAGCTGGCACTGGGAGAGTCCCAGCCTGGGCCCTGCAGCAGACAGTAGCTGTGTTCAAGAGCTTGATTCTGGTATTGGATTCAGGAACACACCCATCAGGGTCAACAGAGTCCTCACTGGATGTTCTGAGGAAGGAACCAATAGAGAACCCAAGCCAAGCTGAGCAAAGCTGGCAAAGAGGTCCAAGAGGGCAAAGAGAGAGAGAGCCCCACCCAAGAGAAGAGCAACATATGGCCCTCACAGATCCCTCAGCTTTATACTAAATATGATGTATATGGGATACGATCCCTCGTTGGTCAGTGTAGGGTCACCTGTCCCGTCTGATTTTCCCTGCTGGTGAGGCCTTTCATTTTCTGCACCCCCACAATGTGGTACACAAGATCCAGCAGTGGCCTTGGTCTGCACACCAATCTTTGGCAGTCATAGAACCATAGAACGTCAGGGGCTGGAAGGGACCTCAAGAGATCATCTAGTCCAAACCCCCTGCCAGAGCAGGATCACCTAGATCAAATCACAAAAGAGCACATCCAGGTGGGTTTTGAATATCTCCAGAGAGGGAGACTCAACAACCATCCTGGGCAGCCTGTTCCAGAGCTCTGTCACCGGTCACAGTGAAAAACTCCTCTTCATGTTTACATGAAACTTCCTATGCCTCAGCTTCCACTCATTGGCCCTTGTTCTATCATCGGGCATCACTGAGACAAGCCTGGCTCCATCCTCCTGAGGACAGTCTCCAGCAATATAGACAAAGGCAGCATTTAGTAACTCTGCCTTCTATGTGTCCTCTGTCACCAGGGCACCCACCTCATTCAGCAGAGGGCCTACATTGCCTCTAACCTTAGTTTTTACTGCAATATATTTGAAGAACACCTTTTTGTTATCCTTGACCTCTCTTGCAAGGTTGAGTTCCAACAAGGCCTTAGCCTTCCTAGTTACCTCCCTACATCCTCTGACAACAGTCCTATGCTCCTCCCAGCTGGCCAGCCCCTCCTTCCATGATCTGTAGACTCTCTTCTTCCACTTAACGTTTGCTTAACAGTTCCTCACTTAACCACGCAGGTCTCCTGGCTCCCTTTCTCAATTTCCCACTTGCTGGATGCACTGATCTTGAGCTTGGAAGAAGAGGTCCTTAAATGTTAACCAACTGTCCTGGGTCCCTTTGCCCTCTAGTACCCTGTCCCACGAGATTTCACCCAGCAATTGCTTGAAAAGGCCAAAGTTGGCCCTCCTGAAATCCAGAGTTGTAGCCCTGCTTGATACCCTCTTCCTGCCAGTTAAGATCTTGAACTCCACCATCCTAGCCATGGTGTGTTATCACTGGTGGAAGCAGACACTGCCTTTGCGAACATGCTGCTCACTTCAGACAGTGCAGTAAGAACTGTGATGAAAAGTAAAATCACTGAACAGGATTTGTTTTGTTCTCACTCAAATCAGGACAAAAGGAAATACATCTCTAAGTAGAAACAAGACATGCTATGTAACTTAGTCACCGTTTCCTCCATTACAATGGAGAACATTTTAGAAGAAGTTATGTCCTAGACAATTACATATGTGGCACAAGAAATCTTGCTATACCATACAATATTGCAGTATCTAAGGCTTTTAAAGGCAGTTATTTGCTGTATGGTCTCCTGATTTTGGTTGCTTTTAGTTTAGTTTAGTTTTGTTTTATTTGAGTTTGTTTGGGTTTTGTTTGTTTGTTTGTTTTTAAAATTGCAACTAAATAGAGTAAGGTAAGAAAAAGTCAGTAAATACTCTTAGTGTGAAAATAATATAGATAGTAGCAAGCAAGCAGGGGAGCTACTTTTGTTTAAATGAATAGCAGATCAAATCACCCAATTCAACTGGGCTTGATGGTTTTGGTCTAATAACACACATTTGTTTTTACTTCTCATCCATGTTATACAGCCAAATGCTAAAGTGTGTACAGCACAGAATCAAAGTAAGAAACACATGAGGTATTTCAGAATTCTTTTAGGGAGCTTTCACCACTAAATGGATTTATAAAATTACTTTTTAATATTTGAGTGATTTAGCAGTTTATGATAAACTAACTCTTGTTTCTGTGGATAGAAAACACTATGAAAAGGACATCAATCCAATGGTAGGTTTCATTTGAGGTTCTTGTAAGAGGAAAAAGATGCAAACTGCATAAAGTCTGGATATGAACTTGTCAAGGCTTAGGGCTGGGCCACCCACTAAATGAATGACAGACACACTCTATTAACTCATCTCACTTCCTAAAAGAAAAGAGAAAGGGAATAAAAAAGAGGGACTTCAAAAATTGGAAAATAAAACAAAAACAGCTTTAGTGAAAATAGTAAAAATAAAAGAAAATATATACTAATATAAACAAAGCCATTATTTAACCCATACACCCACCCCCGATGGCAATTATGTACCATCACCACTGATGATGGGGAGCAGGTGCCGGGGAGGTCTCAGAATGGACTCATTGGCAGATGGGAAGTGGACTCAGGTGCTGGATTCTGGAAATGGATTCAGGACCACATGGATTGGGGCAAAAGGCAGAACAGAGTCCTCCTTGTATGCTGCCCATTGAAGAAGAGAGTTTGATACTCATGATAGCTCAGTTTTATACTGACTATGACATATATGGGATGGAATCCCTTGTTGGTCAATTCAGTGCCACCTGTCCTGTCCACTCCTCCCTGCAGGTGTGGCCAATTGCTGTCTGCATCCCCAGTGTGGCACACAAGGATTAGCAGTGACCTTGGCTGCACAGGAGCAAGTATAAGCAAGAGCCTTTCTGTCCACACCAATCTGTGGTGGTAGCTCTATACATCAAGCTTTATCACTGCTTGAAACAGAGACTATCTGCAAAAATCTGCCACTAACTTCAGAAAGTACAGTTAGTTAGAAGATACATAGCTGAGAAGTAAAATCACTGAACAGCATTAATTCTGTTCTAACTTAAACCAGGACAGAACCCCTGCTCTCAGTGCTGTTTAAATATTTAGTTTTCCTTTTTTTTTGTGTGTGTTCATTTAAATAATTTCATTAATTATAGCTGCCTCATTGAAATGTTCTCCCATAGAAATATATGTAGAAAATCCTATAAACAGATCTACGAAGGAGGGCTGTGCCAACAGTGTTTGTATTGCTCATAAACCAAATTCCAACTTCACAGTAAACCTTTTGCAGTGCTAACAGAGAGCTACTTACCCAAAACTAATAAAAAATAACCTCTTGCACCAAACAGCAGAATCACCTCTTACTGCAAGGAGACCTGCAAATTTAACATCAGAGACTAAGTAACTGATGGCACCATACACTGAGAAGAAAAAGGAAATGCTGGGGTTGTGGTGCTGTGGCTGGTGGATGAAGCTTGTAAAAGAAGAAGCTTATGAGTGAACTGTAAACTAGGGAGAGTCATTTTGGTTTATGTTTGTAAAGTTCTTAGAAGTGGAACCCTAGTAAACATTGGTGACTCTGAGGTGTGGTGGTATACAGATACTTAACTGAAAAATATGATAGATATTGGAATTAATGATTATGACTAATTATGACAATATAGCAGCATTTCTTACAACTCTTTGAATGTTCTTGTATGAGTGTTTGGTTATGTATTTTAGTCTATTTTGTTAAAGGGTGACCTTGAATATGTAGCAATATTTAGAGCATAATTTAGGAAAAAAAAATGTCTTGATTCTTGTGAATCTCTGTAAGTGCCCCCAACTTAAACAAAAATGCTGAGATGTGTCAGGGAGCTGTGCCAATGAGGTATGCAGTCACATGCAGAGCTGTGACTGATCTAACACCTGCAGAGAAGCTGTAGGATACACAATCCCATCGATATGAAAGAGTAACTTTGCCTCTTCTGAATGAACATATCGTTCATTCTTAAAGTAATCCTCAGTGATTCTATTTTCTAGACTAACAGAATACAGGGATTTTTGGTCTTTTTGGGGGGTAGGAGACCTACCTTTAAATAGAAGCTTATTTCCATCAGGACTTTGGGATAAATGTTTTTCAGTAGTAGAGAAAATGTAGAGCATGTTGAGTCTTTTTTTCTTTTGCTCTTGTTGCTGTTCCAAAAATCTGTGGGTTTGTTGGGTTTTTTGTTGTTGTTGTTGTTTGTTTCTTTTTTCCTCATTGACTGTTTTTGTTTAAACAGTCTGATATGTAGGGAGCAGCACAGGCTCTGCTGAACCTCTCAAACCTCCCATAAGAGCTCTTGCTCTGCAACAAGCTCCACAGACTCTCCCACTGCAGCAGTGGGATGGTCCCTGCTCAGTGTGCAGTTAGGTATTGCTCTCCCCAGACTGCTTACCTCTCAGGCCCTATAAGCACACCTGGAGGAGTACCTCTAGAATGCTTGTTCTAACTTGCTTGGACACCTTGTCAAGGGATAGATTGCCTTTTCCTTTGCTGATTGTGCAGAGAGGCTAGAGCACTAATATAGAGCTGGATGCAAGTGTTTCTCCTATGGGCTTCCCGTTGCACCACTTTGAGTAAGGGGGAGAGAAGCAAGTGACAGCATTAGGTTTCAGACCTAGAAAAGGTTGGGTTGGGCTGAGTTTGGTTTGATTTAACCACCCTTGGCCCTGGATTCTGTGTTTCAATCCCGATCCTCAGGAATTCCAGTTTACTGTTGCCAAAGAGATACCATATTTTTCCAAATAATGTAAACATTTCTACTTTTTTCATACTTTTTTTTTAGTTGGGTTTTCTCCTCTAATGGAAGAATATTAAATACCTCAGAGAAACTTGACTGCTTTTAATTTTGAAAACATTGGAACAAACACAAAAAAGCCACAAGAGTACTTCAACAGTTTGTCACGATATGCAAACTTACTTGCATGCTCTTTTTTTAACCTTGTTTTTAAGCCTATTCTGAAAACATCTGATTTCTAACAGAAATGAAAGAAAAAATATTTTTTTTTGAAAGAAGAGTTAGAAATGTAGTTGCTCTTCTTTTTTGCCATGTCAAGGTTTTATTCCCCTAAAGACAGAGAGTAGTTACTGGTGAGGACAGCTGTGAATCATTCACTGTTGAGACAGTCAGTTGTTTGAGGAGATGCAAGGCCACCACATCTCAGTTCATGGCTGATCTTACTCCACACCAAATCTCCATGCTCTGAATCAGCCCACACCATGGTATTATGAACAAAAAGGAGGTCCTTGAGGGAGAAAAGCAGAAAAAAATGCATCTAGTTCAGGTTATCTGTGTCAGATCTGTGTCACCAGCATCTCTGATTGAAGGCAGATTTTTTAACTAAAAAATATGGTAAAAATAGACCAAGACCTTTCTTCTTTTTAATAATAATTAAAAAACAATCAACAAACAAACAAATAACCAAACACCCCAAATTAAAGCAGAACAAGCCAACAACAAAAACCACCTTCACCAAAAAGCACAAAAAAACCCCACAAAACAAAACCCCAAAAAGTAATTATATGATTCTGCAGAAACCCGGAGTATCTGCCAGTTTACAAATAGCACAGAGAGTTTAGCATTTACCAAGATTTTTATTTTTTTTTGGCAGCTCTCTGAAGCTGGATGATTTGTATCATAGTCTGATCTCAGTGTCTGAAATGGCAAAAATGCATCTTACTAATTGATGACATTAGGATGGCCTTTTTGTGCTTATAAGCATATCAAGGGACTTAATCTCCCTGGCCTTGAGATCTGCCTGTTCTCCCTTGTGCTGGGAGCATTGTTGTTTTGCCATATTGTGTAGTTGTTTCAGTGCCCACAGGATGCATCAGAATTGCAAGGTCTTCAACCTAAAAGTTGTCTTCAAAAACACACCAACCAACCAAAGAAAGCTCCTATACAGGATTTATTACCAGGACAGAATAAATCATAAGTCTTCTCAGACCCTGAATCAGACCATCTGACCCATTTCTTTTACTGTTTATATCCTTTCATACCACTGTATCTGAACAACTAGTTTATTCCATCCTATGTTGCTTGCTTAATTTTCATGTTATTGGGCTGCAGATGTTTGTGGTTTTGTGCATCTTTCCAGACAGAGTGAGGGGAGCTGTGAATCATGCTGCTCACGAACAAGTCTTCTGGATATTCCTGTGTGCATGTTCTAGCTCTTCTGAGTGTCCAGGGTCTGCATGCTCCTGACTTTCTACTGTGACCTCCAAAGGGCTCCTCAATATGCAGTGCAAAGGTTTTTATATACTTCATCAGTGACTGTGTTGCTGAAATTAGGAACATATTGGATGTCTCTGTGCAGTATAATCTCATTCATATGGAGCACCCCAGGCATCATGAACTATTGTTTCTGAAAGTGTGATAGAATTATTCATCTCTGTGTGGCCTCTTCTTTTGCAGTGTTTTTCCAAGCTGCTGAGACAGTGAGCAACTGGGCTTTTGTTAGTGGGATAGTACAGACTGTCAACTACTCCAGAGTCTGTAATGATATTTTAGACCCTGGCCACCTTTGTGGGAAATCCCCACCAAAACCATTGCTCAAGCTGTAGAGTGAAGTTACAAAATTATACTTATTCATCTAGTATAGTGTTTCCCATTGCTAGCACTTCATGGCCTGTCTCTTTAACAGAAGTAAACTGTCAGTTCTGCTTCTGCTAATCTCTTGAGAAACCTGATGAAAATACTTTCTGTCTGGGGCAAAAACCATTCTGGGTCACACGATCTGCAGCTTAAACAAACATAAATTTTAAGGGACTCATTCATCCTATATATTACATTCTTCCCGAGGCTGGGCAAACTCAAGTTATTGTAACCCTAATAAAACAGGAAAACACTGAAATGTTCTGGAAATGCAGTGCCCCTATATATGTATGAAATTGTTGGGCAGGTTTTTTCTTTCTGTGTCAAATATAGGCATTCATATCTGGACTAGTGATAGCTGTAGGTAGCTTTAAAGTATGAATCAACTCTATTTTGTATTTTTAAAACACAATTATTGCTCTAGTGTTTCTGTGTATATGGTCAAAGGCAGACTCTTATAAAATGCTAACAAGTTTGGAATTTCTATTACTGTAACTTCAAATATTATGAGTCCAGGACTGGGCCAAAGTGCATTCACAATAACAGACAAGTTATGTGTGCCTGAAATGCCACAGAAGCATCCAATTTAATTAGTCACCATCTCCAGTGAACAGTGTCACCTACCACTACTTCAACTCTGTAGTGTAGGATAGGGCACAGCTGAAAGACCTGAAAAATAATGTCAAATTAGTACCTGTATGGTTAGAGAGAAAATATTTCCATACCAATTATCACAGTAGTTTTGCCTTTTGATTAGTGGCAGACCAGTTTGGTATTGCTCTAACAAGGAAAGCTGAAATCTGCAATGAATGCAGCCAGATATGGTGATTCTGGAATAAGCAGTTTATAGCATTTAAAGAGCCAGTTGAAATACCATCAGCCAGATTGTTTCACAGAATCACAGAATGGTAGGAGCTGGAAGGGACATATGGCAATCACCTAGTCCAACTACACTGCCAAAGCAGGTTCATTTAGAAAGGATGCACAGGAACATATCCAGGTTGGTTTTGAAAGTCTCCAGAAAAAGAGACTCCACCACCTCTCTGGGCAGCCTGTTCTAGTGTTTTGTAACCCTTGCAGTAAAGAATTTTTTCCTTATGTTTAAGTGGAACTTCCTGTGTTCAAGTTTATGTCCTTGTCCTATCGTTGGGCACCACTGAAAAGAGTCAGGTCCCATCCTCTTGCCCCTGCCCTTTAGATATTTATAAACATTGATAAGATCCCCTTTCAGTCTTCTCCAGGCTAAACAGCCTGTCTCAGCCTTTCCTTGTAAGACAGATATTCCAGTCCCCTTATCATCTTTGCAGCCTTCCATTGGACTCTCTCCAGTATTTTCCTGTTTCTCTTGAACTGGGAAGCCCACAACTGGACACAGTACTCCAGATATAGCCTCACTAGGGCGAGGGAGAGAGAGGAAGGAATTGACTTGCGGGTCAAAATCTTTAATGCATCCAGGATACCATTGGCCTTCTTGGCCACAAGGGCACACTTCTAGATCATGTTTAACTCAGTGTTCACCAGGACTCCCAGGTTCATCTTTGTGGAGATGCTTTCCAGCAGGTCAACACCTAATCTGTACTTGTGCATGGGGATATTCCTCCCCAGGTGCAGGACCCTACACTTGTCCTTGTTGAACTTCTTAAGGTTCTTCTCTGCCCAGTTGGGCAGACCTGGTTTCACTTAATGGAAGCACATCCTTCTGGTGTGTCAGCCACTCCTCTCAGTTTTATATCATAAGCAAAGTTGCTGAGGGTACATTCCATCCTTTCACCCAGGTCACTGGTGAATATGTTTTTCCTATCATGTAAATGCATTACACAGTGATGAACATAACATTCTCAGAGACTTGGGTGGGTGAGGGAGGTGACAACAATGTTCTGAAGCAGAACATTGGAAGTGAAAATCCTGGAAGTGCTGGCTGGCAGGAGTCATCAGAAGGACTGCACTGATGTAACTCCACATTTTTCGTAATGTATGTCATGAAAATTAGTCAATTAGTATTTGCTTTTTTTTTTTTTTTTCCCCCTATTTTAATTCCTGGACAAATGAATACTCAATTTAAGCACTTAGTGATGACTGGAGTATGTTTTGAAAAGTGTTTGGCGCCTGACTTACTTATGCATTCAGGTCTAGTTTCTTTTATCCTACATAGATCTCTTCAATAATTCCTCACTGGATGATGTTGGTTTGTTTTTCTCTTGAGTTGATGTTAGAGATAAATGAAGTGTTGGATCTTAGCTGTAGCCCAGCAGTTCTTTGTCTGCAGTATCTGTGAATGCAAATTAGATGCTTATCAGTAGTTAATTTGCCATTCCTAATGTCTTCCTGTAAATGGCTTCATGACAAGTAGGTTTTTATACAAGTAATGCCTACATCTTTATTAAATCTAGATGAACTCAATCAGAAGCTACTGACCCTTTAATGTTGTCTTTTAAGCTAAGCAACATATACATATATCTTAGACACAATGTGTATGCAGTCAAAGGACAAAATCTTCTCTTTTCACGGTGTGGGGCTACTGGGGTCCTGTACGGTGGTTTGCAAGTACTGGGAGCAAGTGCTGAATGACAAGAAGCATGGAAATCTCACTCAGACCATGAATGGAGATGCAGCAGCACCATTCTGTGGCCAAGTATGAAAATTTTGAGGAGGGCCAGGGGTCCCCGGAACTAGGGAAAACTGCCGGGGCGGGCGGCGTTTGTGTGCGAGGCAGAGACTGGTGTGGCAGGGCCGTTGCTGGGGCCACTGCGAGAGATTTAAAAGCGGCCGGAGCAAAGGCGGCCCTCGGGGTGCGAGCGGGGCGGTGGCTGCCGCCGTCTCCCTTGGGTGAGTGCGCCCCGCAGGGCACGGCCTGTGGTTCTGGAAGAGATGTGTCCCATGCTGGTGATGCCATCTTGGGTGCTCTGCTCAGTTTTGGGCGCCACAGTATAAAAAAGACATTGAGGTGCTGAGACAGGTTCAGAGAAGGGCTACGAAGCTGGACAAACATGAATTATGAGGAGGCGCTGAGGGAACTGGCATTGTTTAGTCTGGAGGAGGCTGAGACTAGACCGTATGTCTCTCTACAGCTACCCAAAGGGAGGTTGTAGTGAGGCGGGTATTGGTTTCTTCTCACAGGTTACTATTGATAGGATGAGAGGAAATGGGCTTAAGTTGCACCAGGGGAGGTTTAGGTTGGATATTAGGAAAAAAATATTTACTGAGAGCAGTGAGGCATTGGAACAGGATGCTGAAGGAGGTGGTGGAATTGTCATCCCTGGAGATGTTCAAAAGGTGTTTAGATGTGGCACTTCAGGATGTGGTTTAGTGGTCATGACTATGTTTAGTAGATGATTGGACTTGATCTTGAAGGTCTGTGGCAGGACAGTGGTGAGGCAGGTGTCCCTGGGACACCTCCCAAGTAACATGCATGTGACAGTGTCCAGCAAGGTGTGAAAAGACACAAGAGAAATCCTTTGTCCCATACCCCACATCTCCCAAGCACCTATGGACTGATGTCCCTGATCTCATGGAGGTGCCTCATACCCTGGGCTGGGGCTGCAACCTACAGTGCACTGCTCCCATGAATTCTAGCTCTTCATCAATGCCAGGACTTTAAACGGAGAAAGACAACTTTGTGGAGTTTGGTATGAAACCTTCAGGTCAACTTGTACCAAATTTAAGATCAGACAGGTCTAAACCTGATAGCTTTGAAGAAACAATAGATAGAAACATCCACAGTGCATTTGAAGAAAAATTGCCACAAAGATGTTACATTATAGCCAAGACAAATAAAATTATACTTTGGAAGATGGTATAGGCTAGAGAGGAGTTTGAATACTAGGTGTGATATGTGGTTATGTTTGTGAAGTCTCTGCAAAACTGTGAGGAAAGAGATGAACTCAGAACAATGTCAACTATGTCTATGAAAAAAACTTTCATAGACATAAAAAAAAAACAAACCTGAAAAAAGAGTGGAAACATTAAAAGGTAAACAAGAACAAATCAACAGTGCAAACTGGTCTGGTATGTAGGGATTGACAAGAACAGGGCAGAAAACCATATAAACAGGTGTTTGGTTTTCTGGTTGTTTTTAATTATGCTTCATGTGGTGAAAATGTTGTAAACAAGAAATATTATTATTTGACAGACTTGCTATCTAGCAAAATATTTCCTGACATATGAATAGTAGCTTAGCAATACGCTTGTGAATGAACAAATCAAGGTGTTGTAGGGGTAGTTTTCCAGTGAAAATAAAAGGAATGTTTTTGAAAAACCTACAGAGTTCAAAGATACATCTTTCTACATTGTAATTTGTAAACAAAACTTAGCAACATGATTCCCTTTTGCTAAACAGCAAAAATAAAAATGTGATGGCTTAGAAGTAGGAGGCAGCCTTGCTCTCAATCAGAGTACACACAAGGGAAAGCCAGAGCTCTGTGTGCAGGGGCACTTGGCTGGGTTCATTTGATGCCTTCACAGGGTTTTGACTGATCTGCTGGGATTCAGTCTGTGCTTCTTATAGCACAAATGTTTAGATGCTAAATAATTTGTATAACATCAAAACTAGATGTGAGAAAAGAACTTTGTATCTTTCTCCTGCCATATTAAAACACATATTTTCTTGCACTGACCAACACAGAGGGTCTGGTTGAGGGTGTGAAGGTAGAAGGCACCTTGGCTGTAGTGACCATGAGATGGTGGAGTTTAGAATTGCAGGCAGCAGGCACAGGACCACAAGCAGGATTGCT
>JAOEGS010015941.1:16732-27671 GCA_025447755.1 Corythornis vintsioides | reverse complement strand
AGATCATCTAGTCCAACCCCCCTGCCTGAGCAGGACCACCTAGACCAAGTCACCCAGGAACAGATCCAGGCAGGTCTTAAGTGTCTCCAGAGAAGGTCTCCCTGGAGTCTTCTCCTCTCCAGGCTGAACAATCCCAGCTCCCTCAGCCTGTCCTCATAGCAGAGCTGTTCCAGCCTCCTGAGCATCTCTGTGACCTCCACTCACCTGACTGCCAGCACCTCTCAACTCCTATTGAGTGGCTCATGGAGAGTATCATTATTTCTTTACCCAAAATTTCCTGTTCTCAATAAGCCACCAGCACAGCTTTGGCTAGGGACCGAGCAACACACCGATGCTACCCAAGCAGACCACGAAGGTTTTGGGCTGCTACTCCCATTTCCAATAAAAACTGGCCTTGAAAACACTTAAAATAAATAGAAATAACAGTTCCTTCCACATCATTGATCACCTTCTCCAGCAGCTCGGTGGGGGGGAGCTGTGAGGACTCTTACCCAGGCCGCCGGCGCGGGGAGTGTTTGCTGTAGATGCGCTCCATGCTACACTGCAGGTTCAGCAGGGCAGTAATGGCTTGTTTCAGACACTCCCGGTCCTCCTCATCCTCACTGCACTCCTGCAGTTGCTGTGACACAAGAAAACATTGGCTTTTCACACCTGTCTCCTCTGCAGAAGGGGAGGAAGGCTGAAATTCTTACGCGGTGTTAGCTACAGTACTGGGTGAAGGTCGTGACCTCAAGCCAAGGAGAGAGGGAGACTCCAAACAAGTGATGTCACCACAAAACTGGTCAGATATTCAGGAGAATTCACACTAAACAGCCAGGAATTCAGTGCCAGTTTATGTGACTGGGTGCAGCATTCCTTCAGTGAGTTGATTCGTCACATTTCAGAGCAGATTTAAAAGCCAGAACCATCCCAGATCCTCTCTCTGCTCCTTGCCCTTCAGAACTCTGCCACCTTCAGCACACTCACCTCATGCCAGAAGAAATGTCCATTTTGCACAGTGCAGACTAAAAAAAGCTGCACCAGGGGAGGTCTGGGTTGGATATTAGGAAGCATTTACATTTTATCTTGCATTGTACTCATGTTCTGTGCTGCAAAGTTGTTTTGTCTTCCTTTGTACAAGTATTGGATATACATCATTTGAATACTTGATATTTACATCAATATATATATATTACAATACTTAATATACACCACTAGAATATTTGATATGCATGTCAATGTGTATATAGATTTGACTGTTTAATACACAGCATTTGAATATTTTATATACACAAGTGTGTCTAGTTATTTGAATATCTGATCTACATCATCTGAAATATTTGATCTACATCACCTGAAACCACATAAACACACCTGCACAGCACTGCTAGGATCACTTTTCACACTGAGAACTCAAAAGTTTCTGTTGGGATCTCAAAATGTCAGCTATAGCCACAGGATATTTCACCTGCTTCACTGAAGTTATTCCAGTTAATAATTCACTTACCCTTTGCTTTGCAGACTTTCCCAACACAATGGGGAAAACAGGTTAGGTTGTTTTGTTTTTTTTTTTACATTATCCCCAGCCACTTAAAAAAAAGCTTCAATTTAAATATTGTTCAAGTTACTGCATTTTCTACAGCAAGGCCATTTCTTTTTCTTATCCAGGAATGATTCTGACAGACCTCAGATGGTCAGTTTCTGCTGACTGCTGGCCTCTCTTCTCATCACTCACAGCAAAAACATTTGCTTGTAAGCAAAAAAGATCCATCCTGACATGACTTTTGGCTTTTAGCTGCTGTACCCAAGGGAAATCTCTAGTGATGTGAACCACCTTGTGAGTGCATATTGGGATAAAATATGTGCAAGGGAGCTCTGGTCAAACCAGTAGAGCCTGGTCCAAAATAAGCAATGCCCCAATAGGCAGAATTGCTCATAAATAAGGATTAGATGCCAACCTAAACAACTTGTTTGGTGAGATCCCTGAAATAAGTCCTCCAGGAATAGCTTTTTATCATCTGAATCAGAATTCCATAAAGCCTGACACTTCATCAATGTCATTTCTTAGGAAATAGAAAATAAGAAAATCATAGAGCTTATTTTCATTCCTCCTCAATATGGAGAAAGTGTGGGATGCTAGGAAAAAAAAATGCTGTTTTTCACTGTATCTCTTCCATTTAGGATTCAGGATAAATGGCTGAACAGTTAAGAATAGATCATTCTGACTCCACTGAAAGGAAGTATCTCTCCAGCCCCCAAAATCAGGCCAGCTGAGTGTGACTTGAGACTGGAAATACTGGTCTGAATGACTTAGCTTTTGCCAAACAGACAAAAAATTCAGAACTCAAGGAAATAATAAATTAGATTTGCTTATTAAATTGATAATTATATTAGAATTCATGTTCAATAAAAGGTTTAATGAAATAGCTACCTGAAATATCCAAATATTTTTTCACATTATTTTAACTTTTCAGACATATCCTCACTGGTGCCACATCAATCCTTTCCCATCTTTCAACTTTCAGGAGCAGCAAGTAAAATCTAATCTAAAAGATGTAGATTCTCCATTTGAAGAAACATTTTGAGCAGGGAAGAAGAGTGTGGCCTCACTTACCTGGAGTAACTCAAAGTAGTGCAAGCAGTGATAGACTGGGATAAGCATGAGCCTTGGGAGGACATATCTTACAGCTTCCTTAAACCCTTCAGCAGTGGACTGCAAAGGAAAATAAACAGGATTACTGACACTGAGACACTCACAGCAGGGCTGGGAAAGGTTTTGCTGAGTGCTTTGAGCAAGGTGGTGGTGCCTGGCACATCCAGGGTGTCCCAATCTACTGCCTGCAGAACTCAAGGACTAGTGTGAATTCAAGGTGACAACACCTAAAAGCAATGTACAGTCTACAGCTATTCCCCAGTCAACAGCCACATCCCAGGAGGCAGAAAATGCTGGAATATATCTTGAGAAAAAGCTTCATTATTGACAGAATTCAAGCCTTTGAAGCAGGAGAATTAAAGCAATTCAGTGTTTCTCATTTGCACTCACCTGAAAGTGGAGAGCAACAGCAGGTTTAGCCATTAAGTTATTAAAATGCTCATGAAATTGGGGAGAGAGAATATCCTGGGACAAGGTTTCATAGGGATCAAAGGCTTGCTCCTGAATAAAAAACAAGAATGATGTACATATGTGAGGGATGAGAGATATTTCAGTTCCATCTGGTACAATTAATCCCTTTAAGAAGCTGATAAACAAGTGGAACTTTTACAAGAAGCCATCAATTTTGCAAAACAAACAGTCAATAAACCACAACCCTTTTTCACTTCCAAATTTGAAACGTGCAGGTTTTTTTCAGCATCCCTCAGTTTCTCCAACACCAACTTTGTTTCATCAAACCAGGACAAGCTCCTGGTTTTCACCCACATCACACAGAACAGAGATTAATGAATCTCCTCGCTGTCAATGAGCAGAGAGGTCCAGCAGGTGTAGGAGGTTCTGCTGCCCCTCTACTCTCCCCTGCTGAGACCTCACCTGGCATACTGGGTCCAGTTTGGAAATCTTGACTCTGGCTGGAGTGATGGAGCAGGATGGGATGCAAACCTGACTGTACACGAATCTCCACGGGAATAATTGCTGACTGCTCACAGCTCTCCTGCTCCAAGCCCTGTCAGGCTGTCCCCGGGTCTCTGCAGGTTCCCTGGGCTGAATCACTCATGACTCACTGGGTTATCCGGTGCTGCATGCCCAGAACAAGCACCTATTTCTTTCCACCTTGCAGCAGAAGTGCTCATCAGAAGCCAGGCTGCAGAACTTAAGACCCTCCTGGATCTGTTCCTGGGTGACTTGGTCTAGGTGCCCCTGCTCAGGCAGGGGGGTTGGACTAGATGATCTTCTAGCTCCCTTCCAACCCCTGACATCTGTGAATCTGTGAATTTGGGAGTATCTAACACCACAAAGTTTCATTTAAACACTGAGGTGAAGTCTCAAGTGTTCCCTTTGCTGAGGGCCCAGGGGATTTCCCACCTTAATCCCGGGCAGCAGCAATTAGTCTCTGTGGGGAGCAGAGCCACAGAAAGCAGCTTCTTTTCATATGCAAATTAAATTCGTCACTCTCAACTCTCCTCATCAAGTTCTAATCATCGCTGTCCATTCCAATGAGACTGGATCTGGGAGGGGAGTGGGGGAAGCAGGGTGGGGGTTGGCACTTCAGCGATGGAGACAATCTCCAACTCAACAGGTTGGGTTTTATTAAGAGGAATCTGAATCCACTTCACAGCCTGGGTTTTTTTTTATGTTCTTTACTCCACACCTGCCCACCACCTCCAAGGAATAGGGGGTCTGGTTGTACAGCATCAAAATTAAAGACCCTGATAAGAGCCCTGGGGCTGTTCAGCTGGACAGGAGCAGTCTGAGAGGGGAGCTGAGCAATGCTGAGCAAGAGCTACAAGAGGGATCAGGAAGATGGATCCAGACTCTGCTTGTCAGTGGTGCCCAGGGACAGGACAAGGGGCACTGGGCACAAACTGGAACCCAGGAGGCACCAGAGCATCTCCAGAGGTCATGCTGGGATCCTGTAGCAATTCTGTAGCTGCCAACACCAGCTTCACAAAGTTACAGTCTACTGAGAAGAACCTTGCTTTGTTATGGGCCTTCTGAAGATGAAAACCCTTCTGCCCTTGCTTTGGAGGGTCTCCTGCCACCAGCTGGACATCACTAAAGAGACTATCTCAGGCTAACATTAAAACACATGTTTTATTTTCCCCAGGCTTCCTTATTTCTAAACCACTACAATATTTTTGTTTCAACTTTCCAGGGAACAGAGAAGCAGACAAAGCTGGAAGATTCCAGCTTAGGAGGCTGTTTGTTTTCAATTAGCCTTCCAAATAGGCTGAAGAAGCTTTGTAGTGGAAACACCAAGTGAACAAGGCTGGCAGGGAGACAGGCAGAGCAAATAAACACTCCACTTTCCTATCTCTAATGATCCCTTTTGCAAATACAGAGAGATGATCAAATGAACAGCCTGATTATTAAGTAGGTCTTGCTCTGTTTTAACTGAATTATTACATTCAAACTTACCACCTGCAGAAAAAAAAAAAAAAAGGCTTTGAAGAATAATCTGTTCTTTATTTCCTATTTTTTTTTCCTCTTAATGAAAATCAGGTGAATTTTTTACTCACTGAAAATTACTTGTTTTCCTTAAAGCACAGGATGCCTAAGAGCAGCTTCTGCAATGAACTGATATGCAGGTTTCCCAGGAGAGCACTGTGATATTTTACATTTTAAGTCCTTTAAAAATGTTATTATAGCTACTTCATCTCATTGCTCAAATGCTTCTCCTTATCATTATTCAAGCAATTACACATTAACAACTTAGGAGCTAAGACCAAGTCAACTGGACTTTCCTACTCTTATGTCAGATGAGTGGTTTATTGAAGTAACACCAGGAAAACTTTATCTTTATGGCCCAAGTGGCACAGGGGCTCAAGGACCCATGTTCTTCACACCACAAAAATGTAGGTAATTTTTCCAAATGCTTCTGCCCTGTTGAGGTTTTAAAAGCTGAACGTATGTAAAAGAGAAATTAAAGTTTTACTGCTGGTCATCCTCTTTATAAACATCATTTTAACATATCAATTTCACATTCAGCACGTGGTTCATTGAACATATTCATTCCTTCAAGCCAGGACATCTCATCTGCCTTCCTCTGTGATGGTGCTGGTGGGGTTTCTGGGGTTACCCTCACAGTTTGGCTCAAAAAACTGGGCTCAGCCACCTCTCAAGAAAAAGCAGAGTGACAAAAAGATGACAAAAGAACAGTTGATGATGTTCCAGTGTGAGCCACACCAACTCTGTGTGCCCTGTCCTCCCTTATTCCTACTCTTTCATATGTTTTATGAAAGCAAAAGCTCCTGTTCCATTGCATGACTGTTGCAACACTTCACTCTTTCCCAAAGTCTTTACTTTGCAGAGATAATTCCCATTCCAGATATGCAATGGAATGGGCACCTTTGCCTCTACAAAGAACAATTTTTGTCTGTTTGCTCACTGCAAGTCACTCATCCTGCAGATCTCTGTCCAGCTGCTTTGATTTTTGGATAGCTCTGGGCTTGACACCAATCCCTACAACAATCAAAGCACCACTTTCTTTTGTGAGGCAAGACCAGGAATTCCCTTTTCCAGTCCACATCACTGTGGGATCATAGCAATGAATTCCCACCCTGAAATGAAATTTTAGTTTTGTGCTTACCTGCTTGGTTATCATTTGGTGACAAGTAGAAAACACACTTAGCTTAGCTGCTAAAGAAGGGGGTTAAGGAGGATCTCTGCTCAGAGCTTGTTCAAAGGACATTTTACAACTGCAAATTTATCAGCTAATTAGAGTCATGACAAGAATTTTACTCAGAAAATCATCAGTGATAAGAAAACAAACCAAAGTAACAAGAAAAGACTGTACCTCTGCAAGATCCTCAAAGCAGCTGCCAGCCAGAGGATGAGGGCTACTTTCATCAGTCATTTCAACAGTATCCTCAATCAATCCTAAAAGCTTCACTGTCAGCTCATGAATATCTGCAATGTTGCTGAATATCACATCAATATCCTGCAAACACCAACCACAGTCCTGGTTACAACAGTTTTACTGGCTTCTCATGGTCTGAACCAAGAGGGAAATGGAGAGGAGCCAACAAAAAGCTAGGAAGAAAGTTCAATGCCATGGTTTTCCCAGCCCTGCACAACTCTCACCCCAGTGAATGAAAATCATCCTGCCCCAGCCAGAGCAGCAGCAGCACCAGGACAGGCTCTGGTGCTCTGGACACAAACCTCTGGCCTTTTCAGCTGCAATTCCCAGCTGGTTCCTTCCCCCTCTGCTGATTCCTGTCTCTCAGAACCCAACTGGAAGGAGGTAGTTGGTCCCATTGTGTGAATATTGTCCTCACATTTGTAGGATTCTCTGATATCCCACCACCTGCTGAGGAATTTCCACACACAGATGTAATGGGATCACCTCCTGCTGCCTTTGCTGGTAGCACCTAAAAATCCCAGTTCAGGTTCCACTGGCCTGGTCCCCTTCTCCTTTCTCCTACAGGATTTGACAGAGCAAGAGGGGATGGATTCCAGATGCTCCAGGGGAGGTTTAGAATGGACATTAGGAAAAGAATTTTCAACAGGCTGCCCAGGGAGGGGGTTTAGTCTCTATCTCTGGGTGTGTTTCAGGGTGGTTTGGATGTGGGTTTGAGGGACATGGTTTAGGGGTGAACTTTAGGGGTGCCCTGGAGTCTAATGGGAATTCAAGCATTCATCCACATTCTCTGTACAGGCAGAGGGATAACTGGTAAATCCTGTGTTAAGCAAAAGCATCATCTACATGACCAAAGGACTCCAGCTACTGCTGGCATCCAGCAGGGAATCATGACCATTGAGCTTCACCCCAAGAGCAACACCCTTCATACTATTCATGGAAATTCAACACTTGTTAAGCACTGACACACAATAAACCCAATTTAATTTTACCTCTAACCCAGTTAAGAGTGATATGTTGTGGCTGCTAATGGAGCAACTCCCATCACACATCAGTAACCTACCCAAGGACTTACATTAGGTGTGAAGAGCTTTCTGTTTGACAGGAAAGCTTCCCGAAATACTTTGATGATCAGGTTGAGCTCCCTCAGGTATTGCCTCTCTTCTGCAATTTCATTTCTCACTAGGTCATAGTAGTTGAGTTCCCCAGAAGAAGAGGGCTCATCTTCACAGAGAGAAACCAACCCAATGTCATCCTGATCAAACATGTCCATCAAAACCTAGGGAAGAAAGAGAAAAGCAACGTGTGATCCTGGTTCTTACACTTGGCTCCAGCTCAGCTCCTCCTGTGTATTCAGAGAAATCCTTTCAGTTTTCAATACAATCCTTTCTGTGATCACTTGCACAAGGGAGTAATACTCAAGCCTGGCAGCAGAAGGCTGGAGCAGCTGCCAAAGCCATTTTTCCCTTTATAAGTTAGTACGACCTAGAAAACAAGTCACAATTCATGCAGAAGCAGCTTTGAGAACAAGGCATCTTGCATAAGCCTCTGACAAAACCCTCCTGACCAAGATGAGATTCAACCCAAATGTTTCTCATTTTGATGAGGATGAAAACTAAATGTATTTCTGTATCATAAAGAAGGGAAGAGCTTCTTTAGATTGACTTTATGCCATGACAAAGAGACAGCAGCTGAAAAATAAAGGACAACATCCTTTCTGTCCTTAGATAGTGCTGCTACTACTTTGGATCTACCTTGTAAAAACTGAAAGGAAAAGGAAGAAAAATCACCTGTGCTATCTAGAGTTGTCCAAAAGTCTCTTTTACCCCCCACTCTCCTTACCTTGTCAGCACACATTGATACTTTGATGTCCTGCTGGGAGATCTCAAAGTGTCGGATATTGAACACATAGTTCCCAGCCAGCTTCAGAATGTCAGCTGAGATGTATTCTAAGACAGCCACAATATACAGAGACACGTGGTAATCCACCTTATAGCCAAGGACCTCCTGCAAATTCAACACAAGAGGGAGAAGAAATGCTGTTTATTCCAGAAATTCACTTCAAATGACAAAATCCTGAGTTTTCTGCTGAAATAGATCTTGTCTGTGGAGATAATTCACAGTCATGTAATAGCCAGGGCAAAGGACATCAAATGGGAATCTGAGCTGCTGCCCCAGAGGAAATGCTGGGAAATATTTGTGCTATTTTGCTGTATACTGACAGATGAAAAGCTGCAGAACTTCCAATAACCTTTCCTCTAAAAATGGCAGTCCTAAAAATAGGGTTCCTGCAAGGAAGGAACTTCACTGGAACCACTCTTGGACTTAAATTTTAGCCCTTATTTATATTTATTGCAGGACTCTGGCCCTAATCTGGACTCTTCAGAGAACAACACGCTTCATTTTCCATTGTTCTTGACAGCAGAAAGTTGTCTTTCATCAAACTACACCAACCTGCAATCCATTTCAGCCCATCCTTTCCATTTAGCTGAACAACTAAGTTATCTGCATCCTTTGATGGCATAAAATGATTTAATAACTAAAGCCTGAACAGCAGAAAAGCAACCCAGGCTGGAGGTTCCATGTTCTTGTGATCCCTGCTCTGTGTTCTTGCAGAGCACACACCACGTGGCCTCTGATTTGTGACACTGTCAGGAGTGAGTACAGGGAATTTCATGCATTTGAATGGTCTCATCTTGGGAGTGGTCTTGGTTTTATCATGTTTTGGTGCATCTTAAAAATCAGATCCTGTGCCTGTGTCCACACACTTCTAAATGTGACTTCTAAAAGCAAGCCAGTGCTGTTCAGGAAGATCTCAATTAATGTTGGTTTTGTTGCCCCTCCCCTCTTATTAACCATCACAAACTGAGAAACTTTGACTACACCTGAAAAAGCAGTTTAATTTCTACTTTTGCTTGAATGAAGTTCTCCCAACACAGTGGTGCAACACTGGAGAAAAGGCTTTTCTAAGTTATGAACAAAAAAATCAATAGGGGAAAAAAAACATAGCAAAAAAAGAATCAGACTTGGCTCTGATCTGAGTGATTCAACACTGATTGAAAAAGAAAAGTACTGTTTCATCATCAAAAACCCCCAAACTCTATAGGGCCATGGCAGGAGTGTGTGCATGATGCTCAATCCTGACTGGAGCAAGGAGCTCTACACGTGTTCTAAGGAACAGGACATCCAAGAGCTGAGCTGGCCACTCTCCTCAAAACCCACCAACAACTAACTCAGTTATTTGGTCTTTTATGGATTTTTCAAGTCAAGGCATCAGTGACATCCAGCAGAAAGCAAAGGGAAGCTGCTGAGTGCCTTAGTGATCTCAGGGCAACAGGAATCTCCTCCTTCCCTCTCCTGATTTTGCCTTCTGTAGCATTTTGAAGCAAATGAAGGTGTGAAAACACCAGGGAAGGAGGTGAGATATTTGAGCTTGTCTGGGGTTTACTGATGATCCCCGAGGGGCTTTTCCAACCTGATTGATTCTGTGAGAAACTGCCCAGAGTAAGAGTTTTACACACTTCTGCCTAGAACATCATGAATTCAGGGATCTATTTCATTGCACACACAATATACCCCTCCTGTTCCACAACAAAAGAACCTTTGCTCCTTCCACACCAATTGGGTAGATGTGTGAAACAGGCTGGAGGGCAGCAGCAGCAGCAGTCAGCAGGCTGATGGGTTAAATACCTTTAACAAAGGATGGATTTTATCCACGGGCAGCAGGAGGGGGTTTCTTCTCTTTCTCTTCTCGATGGCAGACTGAGCATCAGCAATCGCCCACTTGTCGATGGGGTGAGGAAATGTCTTCTGAACTCGCTCCTGTCCAAACAAAGAGCTGGGATTAAGCACAGCAAAACAACCCAGCCAATCACTTCCCCTCCAGGACAGGCAATTCTCCTCCTCTTCAGCCTTTGCAACGCCTTCTCCTAACTGTTTTCTCCTCACCCAACTCAGCTTTTCATTCTCCCAACACCCCCAAAGAGCTGCCCTTCCCTAGGCACCAATTCCCAAAGCAACTCCTGCTGGGTGACCTCGAGCAGCAAAAAGCTTCAGCTGAGTCCAGGAGCCCAAAATGCAACCATATCAGGAAAAATTATACAGTTTACAGTCTAAATGCAAAAAAAACCCCCAAGCAAACCCACAAGTCAGTGTTCCTGTTTCACAGAAAAGTGTCACTTGCTCAAGTTTGTGGAGGAAATGAAAACCAAGGGTAAGATCTTCTCAGGGGTGGCTGCAGCACTGGACTCCTCATGCCACACAGTTGTGGTGGCTGCAGCTCACAGCCCCAGCTGCCAGCATCAGCTCTGGGTAACTGCAGGTTACTTCTAGAGAGATCCACAGTCCAACAGCCAACAAGTGAGATGAGCCCCACAAAACAACAAACTGCTTTGGGTAGCAGCCCCCAGCTGAACATGTGCAGACCCCAGACCTGCTTTAGCAGAGAA